>JAFMPE010099085.1:1687-15256 GCA_024759925.1 Ficus religiosa
ATCTCATGAACATCCAAAAATAGAGGCTAATGACTAATAAAATCCTAACCTGAGAGATAACGAAGTCAATTGCTCCCGACCTTACATTTATCATTGATTAAACTTACATTTATCATATCACCAATTACCTGAGAGATTTCAAGTCTGAATCTACAACACATTTTACAACATCTGATGTTNATCTCATGAACATCCAAAAATAGAGGCTAATGACTAATAAAATCCTAACCTGAGAGATAACGAAGTCAATTGCTCCCAACCTTACATTTATCATATCACCAATTACCTGAGAGATTTCAAGTCTGAATCTACAACACATTTTACAACATCTGATGTTTAGAGAACTAAGTTTCATTAACCTTGTGGAATATTTAAAGAAAGAATTGTAGTGATCAAAAAAATCAAATAGAATGGAAAGATGATAGCATGTAAGCCTAAAGGAGAGCAAGTTCAATGATTTGCTTTCATTTGACTTTAATGAATAGCTGCAATATCCAAGATCAGAAACAGCAAATACCAAATGATTGATTCTTAATTACCCATTCATGAGCATATTTGAATGGAAAAATACCTGGTATGCATTAGGAAGCATCTTTCGACGTTCTAAATCCGAACCATGATCTACAAGATATGAGGATTCGTTAAGGATAGACTTACAATACTCCACTACCACGAACATAATCTTCATGCTCCATGTCACAATCCTTTATGAACATGATCATCACGTCATTGATTGCTTATGGTGTTTGTGGTTATTACAAAGATATAAACTCGAACAACCACTAAAATCCATGGCTCAAGAACTCTACAGAAGGCTATAACAGAGAGGGAGAAAGAAAGAGAGCTTTTGATGATTTTACGCTACGTGAAAATCCACCCTCAATTTGTTTGACATACCTAGATATATGTAACCACTCCTATGATGAATACAGAATAGAGTAAACACAAATCATGCACATTTATATGCTATATAAGCATTAGTCGATAAGGACTCTAAGAAACTTTTACTTCATCAACAAAAACAGACACTAGGGGAAATTTTACTAGCTTCGGGGAAAACAGCTTTCACATACTTTTCACCCTCACCAAACCACTGCAATAAGGCAGACACAAGATGAATATGTTAGAAGACAACAAATTCAGTTTCGCAACAATTAAACAGGGGTGTGTGTGAGAGAGAGAGACCCATTTGGATCTCATGTCCATTTTTGGAAAGAAATTTTTCTTGTTTGAAACGAAAGAGTCCTTTTATTTTGAAAATGAGATGACGTTTAAATATGTAAAAAAATTTCTTTCTTCAAAACAAAAAATGATTTGGAATGAGAAGAAAATGTATTGCACATAGTGTATTGGGTGAAGATTTTAAAAAGATTTCAAAAGAATTTCAAAATGATGCTGTATAAAATAAGTTTAAAAATGAGATATTTTTTTCTTTTTTTTTTTTTAATGAGAAGAATGATAAAAAAACTTTTTTTCTATTATTTCTCCCTTTCCGAAAATGGATATATGAAACAAATAGGGGTTATTTTTTTCACTAGAAGAGAAATAAACTCCATGAAACATATGTTACGACCCTGAGATGCATGAACAGGTGTAACCAAGCACAAAGAGACAAATACAGAACTTATCAGAAATTTCTTTTACAAAAATCAATTCACCAACACATACTTATTCAAAAAAAATTAAAATCAATTCGAAATTCTAAATTAGAAAATAAAAGCATATTTCACATTCTAAATTAAAATTTTCTATACCCACTAATCTAGACGGTGTGGTGAAGGAGAAGGAGAAGGAGAGAGAGGGGGTGATAGCGCGTGGAAGGAAGAGCAAAGGAGCGGCAGTGCGGCTGCGGTGCGAGGGAAGAAGAGAAAAGGACGGCGACTCAGAGACGTAGAAAGAGAGAGACTGTGGGTGGCGATAGTGTCGCGAGGAAGAGAGAGAGGGGTGGGGTAGGTGGGGGAGGAAGGGTGGGCGATGACAGAGAGAGAGAGAGACAAGACGGAAGGGTGACAGCGGTGTAGGGGATAGAGTGAGTGGGCGCAAATGGGAAGAGAGAAAGCAGGCGAGGGTTCAAGTTTTTGTTCAATTTTGTACATCTCACATAGTATCTAATTAATAATATCATGAGATTTCATTTTAAAAAATTTAAAATATTTCATAATTAATTTTTATATCTTAAACTTTTTTTTAATCAATAATATGTCAAAATATATATATATTTATTAATTTAAACATTATTTGAAACGTCAAAATCAGAAAGATGAAGTCAATCACCGGCATCGGGCCAGGAGAGAAAAAGTATCGAGAGTTCACGAGGGATTGGTTTTTTTTTTTTTTTTTTTTTTTTTTTTTTTTTTTTTAACTTTTCGGAAAACAGTGGCGGAAACTTGAGTACCAGCCAAGTGTTGACAGGCAACATTCACAACTAATGTGTGTGGTCCCCAAACATATCACTACCGATTGCAAAAGTTTCAAATACCGAATTGCCACAAAATGGAAAATCATTGTCGCAGTAATATCAAATCGGTCACTACACTATCGTCTCTTTCACTGCAGAATAGGTGACACTTGGTGGTGGGTACGTAGTACATTTGTGGAAAGCATTGAAAAAACAAAAAAACGAAATAAAGAGTATAGGTCTCGTTTGGCAATTCATCTCAAACTGTATTTTCTCATATCAGTTTTTGTATTTTTTTAAAAATGTTTTTATTCTGAAAATTTTTTTGTCTTTTCTGAAAAGTCAATAAAAATTTTGTCTCAAACTGTACTTTTTCAACTCAAATTCATTCATCAAACGGACCATTGTTTATTTAGTTACTAAATTTTTAAGTTTGTATAATTTTGATTCTTTTTTTTTGTAGTTAAAATGATCTTAAACTATCAAAATATTATTACAATAGTCTTTTATGTTAATTTTTAAAAGAAATATATTAGTAATTTTGTCAAAAAATGATACTAATTAATTGATTCCATCCATAAATTAATAAAAACGACTAATATAGTAACTTGTTTAATAGTATAGAGTCACTCTAGATACGGAAAAATAAATAGAAATTAAAGTTGCACGAACTTAAAAATTTGAGGACTACTAGAGAAATCAATGTTTATAAAAAGAGATGAGTATTTATCGTTGATTTTCCATTTTTTCTTAACAACATTTGAAAATTTTTATTTTAATTATATATATAATTTATATAATTATCTGTGAGTCAAAAAAAGAAAAGAAAAGAAATGAATCAAATTGGTGGGGCATATTTTTAATATTATTTACTGTCGCCTTGTCTATATTTGATTTTTTTTTTGGGGGCGGGGGGGGGGGGGGTGTTTAATATGTTTAGTTTTTTTTTATTTCTATTTTTTTTTTTTAGAACAATTTGCTGGGTTTTAGTTTGGTTTTCTTCGTTTGCTATGTTTTTGCATGATGGTGAGGACGAAAGGGTAGAGAAGGTTTTTTTTCTTTTTTTTTTTTTTGAATAATGGTTACTTGATATATTAGGGGTAGTTTGGTATCTTAATGTAAATTAGAAGTTTTTTGACATCCATTACTAAAAAGGACTAACTTATATTCTCTTTTAAGAATTCACAGATCAATCAATCAAAAAAATTTTTTTTTGAGGACCAATATATATCCTCGTTAGAAGTTCAAGGACTATTACAGTAATTTACCTTTATTAAAAAACAAAGTTTAGTGGTATCATTTATAATCCGACATCTAGAGTCTTTAAGGAGGTTGCTCACTAAATATCATTGTCCAGATGTGGTCCCTATGTAATGTTAATCTTTTTCAGGAAAAAAAAAAGACACAACAATAATTGACTAGAATTAAACAGTATTGATGATGTGGGCAATTATTTAAGGCCCAAGGGACTAATCATTCTGCCACACAACTTCGATCAAACCAACCATTTCTTCTCAAGGCCCCCACCCACCCCCCCCCCCCCCCCACAAAAAAAAAAAAAGGAAGAAAAAGAAAACGAAAACCTAGTCGAGTGCAATTTGACATCACCATAACTCCTAGTCTCACCATTTCTTCTTAACAAAAACTGCAGGAAAAAAAAAAAAAAAACGAAAAACAAAACAAAAGCAAACCATTTTTCTAGTACTTACGTCTCCTGGAAGGAAGCTTTAGTAATTAAGAGCCAATAGAAGTAAGTCACGAAGTTCTTCCACACCACTTCACTACTAACTTGGGTTGTTCCAAAAAATGGGAAGAACCCCTTGCTGCAGCGGCGAAGGGCTGAAGAGAGGCGCCTGGACGGAGGACGAGGACAAGAAGCTCGTCGATTACATCGCCGAACATGGCGAGGGCGGCTGGCGAAGTTTGCCTCAGAAAGCCGGTAATGTGTGGCCTGTGAAATAGTAGATTTTTTTTTTTTTTTAATAAGAAAACTTTATCCCCAAAAAAAAAATGAAAGAAAAAGGATCTTACAATCTTGAAGCATTTCAATTTTTTTTTTTTTTTAACGAAATGCTAGAAATTAATTTAGTTTTTTTTTTTTTTTTGCTTGAAATTAATTCAGTTTGTTTTAGTGCATGGATGTTCATATTTCTATTAGTTGAGATAATATTAATGGTTTTTTTTTTTTTTAATTGTGTTTTTAGGGCTTTTGAGATGTGGGAAGAGTTGTAGATTGAGATGGGCTAATTACATGAGGCCAGGTATTAAGAGAGGAGAATTTAGTGGCGAGGAAGAGGAGACTGTGATTAGACTACAATCTACTTTGGGAAACAAGTGAGTACTAATATTGATGAGAATACTCTTTTGTTTTTGGCATCAATTTTGTGTCTATCTTTACTCTGTTTTTCTATTTTGTGACCAACTTAAAGTACAACTGATTTTCTAGGTGGTCAACCATAGCCAAGCAATTGGTAGGACGAACAGACAATGAAGTCAAGAACCACTGGAACACCCGACTCAAGAGACTCGCTGCCGAAAGGCGTGTCATTCGTAACGCAGCGCAAAATTCTCCCGAGGCGCCGGCGGTGAACAGCGACACTTACACCGAGGCAGAAAATAGTTCTGAAAAACTACAAGAAATTGAAAATTCCGGCGAGTCCAAAAGTTCGATTTCCCCATCCTCCAAGCTACTCAACGAGGTCGCGGCGACGCTCAGGGCATCGGGTTCGCTTGCCTCGTTAACGTCCCAACGAGTTGGGACATCCAAGTCACTGGAAGGTATCTCTGTTCCGAGTGCAAGTTCGGCTCGTTTACTCAACAAAATGGCCACAACTCTTAGTTCATTATCACCAAAATCACATTCTGTTGATGCAATTAAAGCATTATTTTCCAAGTCAATAGAAGGTGGTGTCAGTGGTACTACTAGTAACTGTATAAATAATAGTCTTAATTCTGAGAATCATGGAATTGGAAATTCCAATAACAGTCCTGTGGAAAGTATTCCTGTTACAAGGCCAACGACTTCCTCAGCCTCGGCAAGGCTGCTCAACAGAATGGCCTCAAAATTGGCTCTAACTCAGCATCGGCCGCATTTACTAGTCGTCGATTCGAGAACCATTTCTAGCGAATCCCCGGATCCAGAGCGGACTAGAACCGAGTCTCTGGCGTCCGAACTGAGTCTCTTGACGCGGGATTCACCACAACTAATATTGCCCCATTCTGATGGAACTACTTCAGGCACTTGTGGTGGTGATAAATCTTATAATTGCAGTCAAGATTTGGCGATAGAAGACGATCGAGATCTGCCATTCCTTACGGAGATTGATGATCATGATCGTGGTCATGATGAACAGAAAGAAAAAGATTATCAAAATTTTATTTGTGAATATGATCAGTTGGAGAATTTCTTAAATGGGAATGACTCGGATGAAGTGATCATGACTAGTGCAAGTACTAGTCCTGTGGAAGCCAATATTGCATGCGACTTGGCGGCTGCAAATTTTTGGAATGACTCTTTTTTCTTTGATGATTCTTTAATGCTGCAATAATTCAGTGACATTTTTGTCTATATTAAGAACTTATTAGTTCCACCTAAATTTAATAAAAATTCAGTTTGAGGCAAGTTATACTTAATTGTAAATTTGTAATTGTTTTTGTATTTCTTTCTCTATATCAAAATAAATAAATAAATAAGCTTTTTTTTTTTTTAATGGTGCTAATTAAGTGGCTAGAGGCATGGACAAATAATTTTTAGGACGATTGAACAGTAAGGTGGATATTCTGCTTACCACAAAAAAAAAAAAAAAAAGGAAAAAGGAAAAAAAGCATGTTGTGTTGGACAAAGGTAAGATCTACATCATATTGAAAAAAGAAAAAAGAAAAAGGCAAAAGAACAATAAAGCAACAAATACGTACTAACTGTCTAACCATCCTTTTCTACCCAAAAACCAACTAGCCATCTTTCTTGTATATACTATAATTAGGCATGGCGTGTTCTTTGTATGTAGTTACATTTCTTTTCCATAATAGTTGTTATAAATTTTGTAAAAAAAAAAAAAAAAAAGATATATTCTAGAATTTGTCTTTTAAGAGGAAAAATATTTTTGATGTTATTATATTTCTTGACCATGACAATTCTTTTAGACTACATTAAAATTTATTAAGTTAGCCTAATTTTAATGTTTTCTAAATATATCAAATTTTTAGTTGCATAGTAAATAAATTGAACACTCTTCTTTGTATGTACAAAGTTGTAGAGCATAACTATTCACAAATGACATATGAAAATAAAAATAAAAAGGAGTGCCTTTTAATTCAATTGTCATGATAGACTTTCAATCTGATAGGAAGTGGGCACTTAAACACTCGACAACCAATACTTAAATAATAAAAACCTCATTGCAAATCCAAATTGCGTGTTTTAAGAAGAAATTAGTTGAAATGAATTTTTTTAACTCAAACTATTCAAAATGGTAAATGTAGTACAAAAAATAAAATTGGATGCTAAAAAAGAAAAAAGAGAGAGAGAGCAAGCATTCAATTGAATCAAGCAAAGAAGTGTACCAAAGGGGAAAAAAAGTGTGCACATGATGAGTGAGTATTTTACTCATGAATCAAGCATCTTTGAGCTTAAGTATTTGTGAAAACCTCAAGCTTTTGTGTTGTTTTGATGTCTTTTGAGTGTAGGTGAAAATGGAAAATGAGACACAATGTGGAATTTTTGTACAAAAATGAAGGCTCTTGGAAGACTTTCGACCTACCACCAAAGAGTGTGGTGCAGGCACGCCACTCTAGGCGCGTGCCTGTGCTTCCCCAGTCTAGGAAGCCCAACTTTGGGCAGAACCAGTGGCCTGGGCATGCCACCCAAACGTGTACCCGTATCGACGTCCTTGGCCAATAAAGCCTCCTAGACAGCAAGGGTGGCACGGCTGCACCACTAGGCACGCAGCCACGCCCTGCTCCATCCCTGTTCTGCTTAAACTAAGAAATTTGGGCCATTTTTGGCCCTTGGATTGGATTGGATGGTGGAGATTAGCCAAAATTTAAGGGTTTCATCATATTCTACTAGGAGAGGCACACTTTTCACGGAGGATTTTTCGGAGAACCTTTTTCCCAAAAAGACAAGATTGAAGATTGGAGATTCTAGGGGGATTCCTTGAAGATCCAAGCCTCGGAGATCATCTTCTTCCCTATTTCTTCTCCTCCATCCCTCTAATTTGCCATTTTCATCTGGATTTTGTACTTCTGATACTATGTTGAACATGTCTTCAAGTATGAACATCATGATGATTGTGGTGATGGATTTATCTATGTGTGGCTAGATTTTATATTCTATGGGGCTTGATATAGCTCTTTGTGAACTATATTATGAATATTTAACAAAGTGTTAATGAAACTTCATTTCAATTCATTTGTGTTATTTGGTGCTTAGCGCTTTTAATTTGTTGAAAAATGAATTAAATGATTTAGATTATGAAATTGATGCTCGGGAGGGATTATTTTCATGGTCCGGAATTGGGTAACACAATCTAGGTAGTTTGAGTCCTGAAGGAGAACAACCCTTTGATAATCACAATTAGGTAATTAGAACCTAGTTTATCTAATAAGGGGTAAACTTAATGAGTGTATAATTTGTCAAGCCAGACAGGAATATTGGCTTGGATATTTATACATATTATTTTACCTTACGCTTAGGAGAGATAGTGAGATTAAATTAGTACTCTTGATTAATGAATTAGGTGGACTAAATTAACACTTGCTAAATAGGATTGACATAGGGATATTAGAGTGAAATCAAGACCCTAGATACATTTCCATAGTTTTATTCAATTGTGAAAGTGTCTCTCTTATTTTCTTTCAATTATTGCCTTAGTTAAATGTATTGGTTTGATTTTCGTGTTTATTGAATTTAGTTTCACTCTTTCGGTGCCTAAATAAAATCTAGATATTCTAATTGCAGTAATTAGTTTAATTTTTAAATTCTCAATCCCTGAGGACAATACTCGATCTTTTATCACTTTATTACTTGAAACTACTTGTACACTTGCGAGCTCAAACAACACCAACACGTGAGAATTTTGAGAAAACAATATTAAGAACGTATTCGTGAAAACGAATCTTTTAATTAGAACCCCTAAAAAATGTAATTAGGAATATGAAAAATTAGAAAATTTAACCCAAAAAAAAAAGTAAGCATTCAATTGAAGCAAGCAAAGTAAGCATTCAATTGAAGCAAGCAAGCAATGTTTAAGGGGAAAAAAGTGCATATGGAAGAATTTAGGGAAAAAAATGCTGAATATATATAAGTGGAAACAAATATTCTAATTAAGAATATGAAAATAGAAATTTTATAACTAAAAAAAATAATAATAAGCAAGCAAGCTTAATTGAACCAAGCAAACAATGTGTTGAGACCAACAAAAAAATGGTGCTTTATTATTTCTATATAAAATGTTTTTTTAATTTTTTTTTATTTTTTTAGCAGATCTATATAGAAAATAGAAAATATTCAATTACGGAAAGTTTTTTTTTTATATATATAAAGAAAAATGTGTTATAGGGATAGAGGTTGGAATACACAAATAACTCCGGGGAGGTGAATGCCCCCCACGTGATATATATAGATCTCTCATAAAATAAATTATCAATATATCCAGATCAATACGATGATAATGAATCAAACTCAAATATTTAATTAAAAAAAAAATGAGTGTCCTATAACCCACCTAAGAACGTTAGAAAGTTGAATACTCTAAAACTGGACAAATGTAATTAAAAATTTTGAAGAAAAAATTTTTTTTTTTGTCTTTTTGTGGTTAAAGTGCAAAAACTAAACGGATTATTCTCCCTTCTATATCTTACTAGCAACGGACTGCACCTGCAAGGCACGTGCATTAACGTGAAATATTAAATAAATATAAGATCAGGAATAAAAAAGGAATTGCTTCCTAAGAAACAATGATTTCATTAAAAGTTTACCTGAACGAAAAATATTTTTAAACGGTAAAGTTGTGGTAAAATTTCTTTTATATACCCTATTGATTGAACTCATTTTTAAACCGTTAAGTTATAATCGAACGATTAATATGTTATTTGTGTATAATAATTATCATAACCTAATCTCATATTAGTATAAATTAATAAATAAAATATTTTAAAAAGAATTTTAAAAAGGACCAACCCCTTAACTTTTCCGACTTTGACGACGGACCCCCGCTTCCCCCTCCCTCCCCAATGCCAACCAGCCCAATCCCTCCCTCCTTCCTGAACTTGGCAACGGAAAGCTCCCCTCCCCCAACCTTCCACCAGGGAAGGTTATGATAATTTCTTTTTAAATTTTTTTTTAAATTTTCTTAGTCAACTACTATTACAAGATAAAATATATAATAATTACGGTACATAAATAATATCTTAATAATTTAATTATATTTAAATAATTTAAAAATAAATACTATTGATAATGTGTGAAAAAAGGACTTTACAGTTTTATCTATCTTAAAAGAGAGAAGCTTTTTGTTACTACTTACGTGTCCAAGAGGGGGAAAGAATGCCTACTTTTCTTCACTTTTTTAGAGTTTGTTTGGTGAATAAGTTTAGTTTAAGATTTTTAAATTTTAATAATAATTTTTTAGAAAAAATAAAAATTTTTTCAGAAAAGATAAAAAATTTTTTTAAAAAAATATAATTTAATTTAAAATGAGATATTAATCAAATGAGCAGTTAAGAAAGCTTTCTTTTTCTTTTGGTGACACGTCGTCCTCTGTAACTTTTATAACACTAATAAAGATAGACACGTGTTCATACTTTTGACCTTCGTAAGACTTTTATGGTCTTTTTGTGGCCTTTTTCACTTTTAGCGGATGGGCATTATTGTCAACAAAAGTTAAACAAGGATTAACAGTGAAACCTCATCATTGCGGCTAATATATAAATATATATTATAGACATATGATATGAATATATGGGAAATTATACTGTACAATATATTTAAAAGATACTAATAAAAATTATAACAGATTTTTAAAATGGTATAAATTTTAACATATTTTTATTGTATATTTTAATTTATTCTGATTTTACTCATTTCTCTTTTAACATACACGTTTTCCCTTTCTTACTTCTATCTTTTTCCCCTCTCTCCTGTGTTTCTCTTTCTCTCTCTTTCTCCTTATTGACTGGTGAGGACCCATGCCAGCGATGGTGGGAATATCATGGCAGCGGCGAGAACGGAACCAGACGACAGGGTGAAGAACCAGATCGCGATGGTGACAAGAACAAAACCATACGACGATGTGAAGAATCGGATCGCGACAATGTCGATAGCACGACTGGATCCCGACGGCAAGATGGGCGCGATTGTGATGGGATGTCAGTTTTTTCTCTCCCCTTTGGGTTTGGCTTTTTGCTTCTGGTTTTTTGTAGGTTGGCAACGAGAGGAGAGCAGCGGCGACGAGATCGCGAGGCCGATGGAAAGGTGAGGTTTTCTTTCTTGTCAAGGTCTTTCTTTTTTTTTTTTTTTTTTTTGCTGGCCGGATGGTGATCTTCCACAACTCCTGATCCAAAGCTGTCGTCCTCTCTAGCAGCGGCAATGGGCAATTGGGGTTAGGTTTGAGTTTTGGTTTTTTGAGGCTGCTTTGTAATTAATTGGTTTTGAGGGGTTTGTTGTAGATTACTATAATAAAATAATTTATTGTTACTTGTTTTGTAATTTCTCATGTATTTACCATTTTATAATGTAAATGCTGATTTTTTTTTTTTTTTTTTTGTAAATATCTGAAATTATGAAAGGATATTATCATATTTTTAATAGTAAATAAGTCAGTTTTAATGCCAGTAAGTAAACATAGATATTTACTGGTAAATACAAATATTTACTAATAAATAATTAGCAATATAAATTTAATAAAAATGTTTTTTTTAAAGAAAAAATGGTTAATTTTTATATGATCAAGTTACATTTATTAGTAAATACTAAGATTTCCTAATAAAAATTAGATTTTAGTGATAAGTTCATAATTTCTAAAACAACTTAAATATTGGTAAATATTAAGATTTACTAGTAAATACTAACATTTACTTAACAAATTGATAAATTTCAAATCAAATAACAATGTAGATACTGATAACAGTAGATTTACTTATTTACTTGTAAATTTTAATCAGTAAATATATGTTTTGCTTAGTAAATAAATTTATTTACGTTGTGTAAATATTTAGATTTACTCAAAAAAAGAATTTGTGGATATCAGATTTTCATGTAAATAACAA
The DNA here is from genome assembly GCA_024759925.1 of Ficus religiosa. Lineage (NCBI taxonomy): Eukaryota > Viridiplantae > Streptophyta > Magnoliopsida > Rosales > Moraceae > Ficus > Ficus religiosa. The sequence goes on from JAFMPE010099085.1 coordinate 13,353, forward strand.
AAATTTGAAACTAAATTAAATAATAGATTCATTGAGTAAATATCAGATTTACCAAATAAACATCATATTTTTTTTTTTAGTAAATATTATTATGTAAATATTAAGATTTACTAGTAAATACAAAAATTTACTTAACAAATTAATAAATTTCAAAATAAATAAGAATATACATATTAATAAATATTAGATTTACTTATTTACTAGTAAATGTTTGATTTATTGGATAAATTGATAATTTTTAGACAACATAAATTAATAATAAATACTAAGATATTTTAGTAAATATTTTTATTTACTTGATAAATTGATAATTTCTGAAACCATGTAAATACTAAATTTACTAATAAATATAAATATTTTCATTATACTTGATAAAAATTATGAATATCACATTTTCTGTAAATACATAAATTATACAGTAGTTAAATTATTTGGAAATAAATTAATTTACTGATTTTTTTCCTTGATAAATAGTAAATTTGTTATTTGGAAATAAATAGATTTACTACTTATTTAAGCCTGGATTTTATTAAAAAGTAAAAAATCACCCCAAAAACCATAATCCAAAAAGGTTTAGCCGGAGAAGACAAGAACCCGACAGCAGGCATCGGAGAAATCACAACGAGGAGGACGGAGATCCGATGTAGATGGAAACGAGGACGAATGGTCCCGACTTTCGTGCGAATTTCCTCACGATTCTGGTGATTTTCCTTGCAAGCTTCGGATCCATGGCAAGATTCTCATCTGATCACGACTCCACGATGAGGTCGTTCTCTGATCGTGCTCCATGATGAGATCCTCCTTTGGATTGCGACTCCATGAGGAGATTTGTCGCGCCCTACTCTAGATCTTGACTCCATGATGGCCGTTGCACCTTCCTTTAGTTCGTGACTCCACAGCGAATGTTGCGCCCTTCTCTAGTTCATGACTCCATGGCTATCGTCACACCCTCCTCCGGTTAGCAACTGCATGGCAACCGACGTAGGTAGTCTCGACAGAACCGATGCCGGCGCCGACGTCGATGCTAGGGGTTTCTGATTTGGGAAAGCTGGGTGCGTCAGGTTTGTGTGTTTGTAAGAGATTGTAGGGGGTTTTGTTTATGAGGGGTATTTTGGAGAATTCCTATTTGAGTTTAATGACAGTATGCTATTTAGTAGCTCAAATTTTATCACCTACAGTATTATTAAAATTATGAAACTCAATATGCTATATTGGTCTTTCTCCCTTTATATATATACTAATAAATCATGTTCAAAATATAGATATATATATATATATTTATAGGAAATGGGATTTGGAACATCCCCCTTCCAAAAAAAAAAAAAAAGAAAGAAAGAAAGTATCCCACGAGCTATTCATATGAATTTTTTAGGTCTGTTTGCATCGTATTAACTACTTATAAAGAGCACAAAACTTTTTGCTGTTCAAGGTCTTTTCGTCCAAAACAAAATGTTTTGAATTTAATTTTTAGTTTTTCAATTTCTTTTTTTTTGGGCCAATTTTTTTTATACAATTGAATTCTTTTTTTTGTATCAGTCAATTTTTTTAATTTTAATCCTTTAATCTTTTTAGTATTTTTTTTCATGCCTCTCCTTTTATTTTTTTAGGTCCTTTGTTTTTTTTTTTTTGGTGAATATTTTTTTAATTTATTATTTTAATTTTTTCTTATGTAGATAAATTTTTTTTAAATATATTCAATATGTGTAAAGCATATGCTTTAAACTAGTGTAATTTAAAACCACGTGACAAAAAAGAATCCTATGATTGTGCATGATGTAATTTATTGAGCAAGCGAACACGAAAAGTCTCACTCGCCCGCCCCACCACCCCCACCCCCACCCCCACCCCCGCCCAAAAAAACAGCTCTCTTTAGTTTTGTTCCCCCACCCAACACCCACCCCCCC
>JAFMPE010099196.1:392-13780 GCA_024759925.1 Ficus religiosa
ACATCACCACTAGAAGTGGGAAAATAATAAGGAGAAACAAGAAAAGGGAAAAAGTCCTAAGAATATAGATAACATTTGCCATCGAGGTGGTATGAAAGGGCATTGGACTCGTACTTGTCGTATACCTAAACATCTTGCATACCTTTATCAAGCTTCATTTAAGAAAAAAGGAAAAAGCGTAGAAATGAATTCTGTTGATCATCCCATGGATCTTACCCATCTAGGTATTTCAGATTTCTTTGAAAATGCAGATGGAAAGATTGATAATTTGACTGAAAATTGAAATGACTTTGATGCTTAATATTATGCTAGTACTAAATAATGTTGTTTTTAATTCCTAATGTAATATTTAAATTCTCAGCATGTACATTTTCTTTATTTTTTTTTTATTTTCATGAAGAATATGGCTTTTATTAATATTAATTCCAAGGAAAATGGTGAAGAATTTTGTCTGGTAGATAGTGCAACAACTCACACAATTTTGAGAGATAAAAAGTATTTTTCAAGTTTAACATTGATGGTGGCTAATGTGGACACAATCTTAGGTACTACAAACTTGAATAAGGGCACTGGAAGAGCCAATATTATTTTGCCAGGAGGACCAAATTTATTATATATGTTGCATTATTCTCTAGTAGATCCAGAAGAAATCTGTTGATTTTTAAAGATATACCTCATAAATATTGAGACTACAAATGAAAATAATGTAGTTCTAGAGTCTCAGGACAGAAGCAAATATTAGAAAAACTACCCACTTTCTCTTCCGGGTTATAGTATACATTTATTTGTACAATTGAATCACATGTAGTGATGACCTAGAACGCTTCTAATCCAAAGTTGTTCTCTCTTTGGCATGATCATCTTGGTCAGTCAATAATGATGCGAAGAGTTATTGAGAATTTACATGGACATCTGTCAAAGAACCAGAAGATTCTTGTAACAACCAGACTTTTTACGGATTCATGATATCCTTAGATAAATAGGAAATCTAAGTTTGTACCATATATGTCAAGATAAAATACATGACCTGATTTATCAGAATATGGTTGAGTTCTTATAAGCTATGAGACTCAATGTCCGTTTTTTTTTTTTTAAATCGGGTATAAGGCCTTATGGTGAAAAGGCAGAATCATGATTTATGATTTTCTTCTGGCTTATGTATGACCAGGATCACTCATGACTTGCGTAAGACGGTACTATAATAAGCAATATTAAAATTATACTGTGGCCAACTGTCATTATGGATGCGGAATTGAGAATAAGGACTAGGATCACTCTAGAATAATCAGGAATAATATTTGGAGCAAGGAAGACTAAGTAGCTTCAAGTCCTAAGAAAAACCTATACGTGGTCCAGTTAAGTGCAGATGAATTCTGGACTACAATTTTGTATTACTGTATTGTTGATAGTTAAAATAGTATTTGTACTTTCAAGATTAAAGAAATGGACTGCATATTAGGAAGGAGTGCCAAACGAGGCCCTACTTGGAGGCCAAGTCACCCTAGATTACTATGTAATTTTGGGAATTTTTGATATTATGGAAAGGATTATGTGGATTAACATGAAAGGATTTTTTTTGGTTCAACCCTCCACATGGCCAGCCAACATGGGTATTTGGAAGGCAAAAATTTTGCATTTAAAGCCAACTATGTAATTTAAGGAGAATTTTAGGAAAAAAAAAATAATGGTGAAAAATTTGGAATTTCCACCTATAAATAGGGGTGGGTGTTGGAAACTTGAACCATTTAGTTAGTCTCTCAAATTTCTAGTTCACTCTTCAACTTTTCCTCTCTAGCCCTTAGGAAAAAAAGAAAAAAGAAAAGAGAGAGAGTAAGGAAGCAAGAGGCCGGTTGTGTGGTTATAATAACTAACATTTTTACAGACTCGTGATTTCATTAGATACAAAGAAAATCTAATTCTATACTATGTATGTCTGTGTGAAATTCTTGATATGGTTTATCAGAATATGTTTGAATTCTTATATTATTAAAAGACTCAATGATAGTCTATTAAGGCGAGTAGGAAGCTTTATGGTGAAAAGGTAGAATCATGATTTATGATGTTGTTCTGGCTTATGTATGACTAGGATAGCTCATGACTTGAATAAGACGGTACTACAGTATAATAAGCAGTACTGAAATTGTACTGTGGCTGGCCGTCATTACGGATACAAAGTTAAGAATAAGGAACGAGATCACTCTAGAATAATCAGGAATAATATTTAGAGCAATGAGGACTAAGTAGCTTCAAGTCCTACGAAAAACCTATACGCGGTCTAGTTAACTATAGATAAATTCTGGATTGTAGTTCGATATTACTATACTATTGATAGTTAAAACAATATTGATATTATTTAGATCATTAAGAAAATAGACTGCATATTTGGAGGGAGTGCCAAACAGGGCCCTACTTGGAGGACAACTCATCATAGATAATTATGTAATTTTTGAAATTTTTGAAATTATAGAAAGAATTAAGTAGATTAACATGAAAAGATTTTATTTTTTTTTTTTTTTTTAGCTTAAACCTCCATAAGGCCAGCAATTGAACGGTATGGAAGGCAAAAATTTTGTATTTAATGTAAATTATGTAATTCAAGGAGAATTTTAGAAAAAAAAAATAATTGTGGGAAATTATGAAATTTTCACCTATAAACATGGGTGAATGGTAGAAAGTTGAACCATTTAGTTAGACTCTCAAACTTTTAGTTCTCTTCAAATTTTTTTGTCTCTAGCCTTTAGGAAAAACAAAACAAAAAAAAAAAAAAAAAAAAACAAACAAACAAACAGAGAGAGAGAGAGAGCCAAGAGTGGCAATCTTTCATCCCAAGGTCTAGAGCAATCTTTCCAAGTTTAGATGTATTATTCTTGATCCTCTAACTATGAATTTCCCTAAGTTTTGGTTTGAGGATTTATGTGTATTTCAAGTTATGGGTTGTAAGAGCATAAGCTCATAATTCTTATTTTTCCTATATTATGGTTTTTACATGGTTGGTTATGCTAGATCTATGCTTAGGTTATCTTGTTTGTTAGCCCTAAGCATAAATTTGATTTTATGCTCGATGATGAGTTTTAAGGTTATATGTGCTCACCATGTGTTTGTGATTATGCTCTCACATGTTTGAATATGGATATTTTATGTATGATGGTTATGTAAATGCTATGTGTGTGTTGGTTAAGAAATTAACCTAAAAACACAACTTGGTAAGCTAGTAAGTTTATCAATATTGTGTTTTTCATGTAAATAACAGGTGAATGATTGAATGTTAAGAATGAACACGATGCGCTGCATGTTGATGTAGGCTTACGGCTTCGACCGTTTGAGGTAGTGTGTGCGAATATTTAAACAAGAACCAACAAAATGCAAGCTGCCGGTTTTTTAAAAATAATCTAGATAGTTTTTTGTAAACCCAATTTTGAGCTTCTTAGAGGCTGAATTTGGAAAAAAGTTATAACTGTAAAGTTATAGAAAACAGAAAACCCTAGGGGCCACCTTAGAAAGTTTTTGAAAGAAAGACACCAAAGGCCTCTGTGTTTATAAGTTTTCAAAACTGGCCAGTCCAGGTATTGTACACGGCCAGAATTCTTCAAGGAGAAAAACATACAAGTTAAAGATAAATTTAAGTTTTAGACAAAAAACAAAAGTTGTAGATTTTAGTGAGATCTACAACTTTTGTGAAGAAAATTGTTTCAAAATCTAAACCGATTTAAAGATAAAATATGATTTTTTTTTTTTAAATTATGCATGGTATAGGAAATTCCTGCACCCGTACTTTTAACCAAATTAAAAGGCTGTTTACAAAAGTAGTTTTCAAGATTTTACAATTTATGACCCCTGTTAAAAAGGAATCATGGTTTTACCAAAAAAAAAAAAAAAAAATTTTAAAAGGTTCTAAATTCATTTGAAATTTCACAAGTGATTTTTAAAAGGCAATTTCAAGTATTAAATCAAGATAATACTTTATCTATGAAATCAAAGTATTTTCCAAGTAAATAAGGTGTTTTCTAAGAAAACAAGGTATTTTTGAGAAAAAGGAAAATAATAGGCCTAAGTTACTTAAAAATATAGTAACAATTCTATAACGGATGGTAGTCGGGTTGGAGACCGACTTATTGATCAATGAATATGTTTTAATTTATTAAGTAATGTGATAGAATAATTCTTACACCTGGTTTGAAAAAAATAGTATAACCTGTTGTCGTACCTTGTTGGAACGATAGAGTAAGAGCGTAGGACAACTTGTAAGTACAACTCCGCCTGCAGTATAGGCAAAAATGTTTTTATTGTTTTTCATGTTTTTCAAAGCTCATGCATTAATGTATGTGATGTATATGTTTTAGATAAAGATAAAACTCAATTTGCAAAACTGTGGATGGAAGGGGAAATTTCTGCACACATACTTTCAATCAAATTAAAAGGATGTTTTGAAATCAGTTTTAAGATTTTACGACCCCTTTTAAAAGGAACTATGGTTGTATGAAAATAGTTTCAAAGAGGTTTAAATCAATTTGAATTTCACAAGTGATTTTTAAACCTAAAGCACCTACTATGTATTATATAAGGCAATCTCAAGTATTGGATCCAAAAATACTTGATTTATGGAGTTAAGATATTTTCTAAGTAAACAAGGTATTTCTGAGCAAGGGAAATAAATTATGAAGAGCTTTTATGAAAATTAATCTAGCCGATTAATTATTTAACTTATGTGTTATTATAGATATTATGACATATGGATTGTTAAGTGGCATGGTAGAACAATTCTTATGCTCTGTTTGAAAATGGGAATATAACCTATTGACTTGCCTTGTTGGAACGATAGATCAAGAGTGTAGAACACCTTGTAAGTACAACCCCGCCTACAGTATAAACAAAAATGTTTTTACTGCTTTGCATGTTTTCCAAAACTCATGCATTGATGTATATAATGCATATGTTTTATGCCTTATTATTGTGGTATCATGAAAGCATGCTCACTAATAATAAATCACATGACAAGAACAAGACCAAGTTTTCAAGTAAGAAACAGTTAAGATTCAAGTTTTCAAGTATGATCAAATCAAGAACAAGTTTTCAAGTATTAAGACAAGCAAGTTTTCTCGTGTCGTACCGACCTGCCACAAGGGCGGGTTTGGTCCATAGTTTGAGTTGTATTGGACTAGCCGCCCTAACCACTCCATGGCTACGTGCCACGGTATGTACACTCATGTTATGTAAGGGGCTCAAAACTAAGCTAACATAAGAAAACATAATTGATCCATGCATTCTTTTACTAAGATTATTTTGCGGGAAAAAGGAAGTTGTACTTGCTAAGTGAAAGCTCATAACTTATGTTTTTGCTGTGGGTAAATAACCTACCAGAAATCCTTGATGCAAAACTGTGGAGAATGGCATCGCAGACAATGAAATTCGCCATGTGTTTTGTAAAAAAAAAAAAAAATGTTTGCATTATGTTATGATAATATGATGGTTCATATATTTAGTAATTAGTATGATTTGTAAAATGTGTTAAGATGGTTTAAAAACTCAATACTTAATTAAGTACATATATATAAGTATGAGAATAAGTTAGGTTTTAAATTTAAGTTTAAGAAAAAATATTCGGTGTTTTATGAAAAATAAGTTTGAATTTAAGTATGGTTAAGTATGGAGTAGCGACCACGTAAAGTGGGTTGCCACATTACTGTTATGCATCCTATTGCCCATGTACACACACATAATGATTTAGCCGATTCATTTATTAAATGCTTAATTGCTAGACCATTACTGATGAGAACAAAATTGCATGGTTCTATTTGGGGACATGCAATTCTGCAACATTTATTCACATCAGGCTTTCAGGCTATCAAAAATACTCCCCATCACAACTTGCATTTGGTCAAGAACCAAATATTTCCCACTTATGAGTTTTCGGTTGCACAGTACATGTTTCAATTGCTCCACCATAGTGTACCAAGATGGGACCTCAAAGAAAGCTGAAAATTTATGTCCCTTCCATCATCAAATATCTTAAACCCCTGATGGGTGATATTTTTACTGCACATTTTGCCAATTGTCAATTTGATGAAACAATTTTCCTAGCATTGGGGGGAGAAAAGAAAAAACTAGAAAAAAAAAATTCAAATTTCATGGAATGCATCTTTAATTTCTCATTTTGATCCGCATACTAATCCATGTGAACTTGAAGTTCAGAGAGTTATTCATTTGCAAAATATTGCAAACCTATTGCCATATGCATTTGTTGATACAAAAGAAAGTGACTAAGTCACATATGTCTACTGCTAATGTTCTAGCTTGAATTGATGCACCTATAAGACAAATTGAAAATATAGCAGCAACTGAGTCTAAAGCACGTCTGAAGAGATTGGCACTCCTAAAGAGACCATATTGCCATAACAAATGAATGAGACATAAACAAAAATATGACCCTAGAAGTGCTCCAGGTTCCTAAAGATATTGAAAATGTTGAGATCTCCATAAATTATGTTCGTACAAGAAAACAATTGAACCGTGATGAAATTGTTGTCGAAAACGTATTTGCGTATAAAATAGCTCTTGATGTTATGAACAAAAGCCCGAATCATGAACCAAAATCTGTCAAAAAATGTTGACGAAGATAAGATTGGCCAAAATGGAAAGACACAATCCATGTAGAATTAAGTTCACTTGTGAAACGAGAAGTATTCGAACCTATAGTCCAAAGACCTGAAGATGTTAAACTTGTAGGGTACAAATGGGTTTTTGTGAGCAAATGTAATGAGAAAAATGAAATCGTGAGATATAAGGCACGACTTGTAGCACAAGGCTTCTTGCAAAAACCAGGTACTGATTACGAAGAGACATATTCTCCTATGATAGATGCAATAATATTTAGATATTTGATTAACCTGGTAGTCTCTGAAGGACTTGATATGTGTCTCATGGATGTAGTAACCGCATACTTATATGGATCACTATATAGTGATATTTATAGGAAGATCCCTGAAGGATTTATGATACTTGAAGCATCCAGCTCAATACCCTGGGAAATGAACTCAATTAAATTACAAAGATCTTTGGACGGATTGAAGCAATCCGGACGCATGTGGTATAATTGCCTTAGCGAATATCTTTTAAAGGAAGGGTTTGTAAATAATCCTATATGTCCATGCATTTTTATTAAGAAATCAAAATCCAGAATTGATATCACTGCTGTATATGTTGATGAATTGAACATTATTGGGACTTATGAGGAGCTTGCTGAAATAATAGCATATTTTAAAGAAAGAATTCGAGCTGAAAAATCTCGAAAAAACAAAATTTTGTCTCGACCTGCAGATCGAGCATTTGTCAGATGGAATATTTGTCCATTAAGCAACCTACACAGAAAAGATCCTTAACCATTTCTATATGGAAAAAGCCCATGCATTGAGTACCCAGATGGTAGGCAATCACTTGATGTGAAAAAGGATCCTTTTCATCCTAAAGAAGATAACGAAGAAATTCTTGATCTTGAAGTACCTTATTTGAGTGCAATTGGAGCCTTTATGTATCTAGCTAATCGTACACAACATGATTATTGCTTTTTCAATGAATTTGTTGTGCTGCACCAACTCAAAGACACTGGAAGGGAGTTAAACGTATATTTCGTTATCTTCGTAGAACAACCGACATGGGTTTATTATATTGTAATGTTCAAAATCATAGTTAGGTGTTTTGCAAATGCTAGATATTTATTTGATCTGCATAGAGCTAGGTCACAGACAAGTTATGTATTCACATGTGGTGATACAACAATTTCATGGCGATTTAGAAAACAAAGTATTGCTGTTACTTCATCAACCCATGCTGAAATACTTGCATTGCATGAAGCAAACCGAGAATGTGTATGGTTGAAATCTATGGATCAACACATCCGAGAGACATGCGAATTGAACTCGAATCATGGAAGCCCAATAGTACTATATGAAGATAATACAGCATGCATCACTCAAGTCAAAGGAGGCTACATCAAAGGTGATAGAACAAAGCATATCTCACTAAAGTACTTCTTCACACATGAACTACAAAAGAAAAGTGATATAGACATTCAACAAATTCGTTCATGCGAGAATCTAGCAAATCTCTTCACCAAAGCACTTCCTACTACAACATTTGAAAGATTGGTGTATAGTATTGGAATGCACCGAATTAAAGATCTTTGATGAATGTCAAAGCAGCACCAATGATGTTCACCATAGCGCTTTCTACTACAACATTTGAAAGATTGATGCATAGTATTGGAATGCGCCGAATTAAAGATCTTTGATAAATGTCAAAGCAGCACCAATGATGTTTACATGAGGGGGAGATCATTACGCACTGCACTCTTTTTCCTTCGCTAAGGTTTTTGTCCCACTGGGTTTTACCTAGCAAGGTTTTTAATGATGCGGCTTTTCAAAAGCGCAATATAATAAGAATATTGTACTCTTTTTCCTTCACTAGGATTTTTTCCCACGTGGGTTTTTCTTATTAAGGTTTTAACGAGACGTATTCTTATAGGATGGACATCCAAGGGGGAGTGTTGTGAAAGATTGTGTAAGTGGATGCCACCCTACCAGCTTTCAACTCAAGTTGTTACCCTTCATTCAACTTTGTTTAAAGCAGGTTTGCAACAACTAGCTTTCATTGAGAGAACATTGCTGATAAACATTTGATATTGTAATGACCCGGCTACGTAAGTTATTATCATGCTTACTTAAATTAAATCTCGATTTTAAATATTTAAACTTACTTAAAATTTTAGATTTTTTTTAAACACCATATAAATAGACTAGTCCATATACGTAAACTTTCCGTGCATACATATTACTTGTTTTCCAAAATATAAAGACATACATACTCCTTATATTTAACTCAAGTCTTCAAACATCATATATATGGTATAACACAATTATTTAAATATAATATATAGATATATATTTTTGGTTTAAAAGAGCTTGCAGAAAATTTGCGTAGTGGTATCTCACACCGTCCTTCACTTGTCACATCGTCCTTATGGCCCATCAATTAAGCTGCTAGCTTTTTACCTACAGTATGAAATATACTAATGAGCTTACGCTCTTACAACCCAAACTTTGAAATACACATAAATTCTCAACCAAAAGCTTAATGAAATTCTTGGAGGATTAAGAGGAATACCTGTAAAGCTAGAATGGTTGTTCTAGACCTTAGGATGGGAAAAATTTTTTCCTGCACACTCTTCACCAACAACCGGCCACTCTCTCTCTCTGTTTTTTTTTTTTTTTTTTTGTCTCTCTCTCTCTCTCTCTCTCTTTTTTTCCTAAGGCTGCGGAGGGAAAGTTTGAAGAGAACTAGAAGTTGGAAGGTTCAACTAAATGGATCTAGTTCTACATACAACCCCTATTTATAGGTGGAAATTTCCAAATTTTTCACAATTATTTTTTTTCTCAACTTTCTTAGAATTGCATATTTGGCCCTAGAGACAAAATATTTGCCTTTTAATCCCATGAGGTGGCCGGCCATTGAGAGCTTACACCATCAAAAAATCTTTTCATACTCATCCACTTAATTCTTTCCAATATTTCAAAAATTCCCAAAATTCACATAATTATTTTTACTTACTTGGCCTCAAAGTAATGTCATGTTTGGCATTCCCTCCTAATACACAGTCCATTTTCTTAATAATCCAGATAGTACCAATACTGTTTTAACTATAAACAGTATAGTCATACTGAACTGCAGTCCAGAATTTATCTGCACTTAACTAGACCGCGTATAGGTTTTTCTTAGGACTTGAAGCTACTTAGCCCTCATTGCTCCAAATATTATTCCTGATTGTTTTAGAGTGATCTCATACCTTATTCTTAACTCTGCATCCGTAATGACGGTCAGCTGCAATATAATTTCAACACTGCTTATTATAATGCAGTTCCGTCTTAAACAGATCATGAGTTATCCTGGTCATACATAGGCCATAATAAAAACATAAATCATGATCATCGAGTCTTACGCTACTATAAGAACTCAAACATATTCTAATAATAAAATTATGAATTTCACATTGATATACATAATTTTAATGAAACATTACATAAACACATAGTACGGACTTAAATTCCTTTATATATAAGGGAATCACGAGTTCGTAAAAAATTCGGTTATTACAGATATACCACATGCCAAATGGTTGTCAAATTGTCAAAAAGTGGACATCATGGAGATTGATCAGTACATGGCCTTATTCTCCTATAAATAGGCCTTGATTTATCTAGTTTGATACACACATAGAAACGAAAGAAAGCACGAAAGAAAGCATCTGTAAAATAGAAAAGAAAGAGAGAAGCAAGAGAGAAATTATTAAATAGAAGGATAATATATAGTTTTGCTTATTTATTGTCTCTCATTATATTATCTATTTCTATTTATTATTTCCCATAAAATTATAACATTAGGGAGAAAGTTGGAGTTTTTTATTATTTTATATTTTCTAATTAGCCCCCGATTAGTCTCTCAATTACATACATTCTTCTATTGAATTTTATTGTTAATTTGGAACTTAACTAATAGTATTTCACACGTCATGAATGAATACATAACTGTACATCGGCCAAACAATATTAGTGGCTAAACTCCTAATTAAAATGATCTTTATGAACTATAATTATAGTACGCACTAAAACCATGGTCATTTTTGGTTTAAGGAATAACATAACGATAATTCTATACTTATCTCTATCAGCATGAGGTGAATAGTTTGAATCCACCACTACTTAGTCACAAAATATATATATATATATATATATTGCTCATGTTCCACATAAAAATAATTGAACAGGCTAAAATCCTATAGTTCTTCTACACAAGCTGTAGTAGTAGTAATAATTTCCTTAATTACTAAAACTCTAGCCCTATTGATAGTCACAAGACACAAATACACATGCTCTTCTAACTCCTCCATATGCTTTCTGAACACAAAATCACCCTTCTTAAGCTCCTTCACCACATGCAAACAAAACCTGTACTCCCTCCTCTCCAAGCAGGACTGTATCATCTCCTTGTTGTGTTCAAGTGCGTCGCTGAGACTCGCCACAAGCCTGCTCATCGTGTCAAAATCTCGGTTCAGAATATAAGTTCCCTTAGCTGCTAAGTCCAACTGATTCCCCACTTTTCTGAGGAATCCGCTTCTTAAAAATGTTAAATTGGTGAGTTTGTTCATTAGGAGCTTGAAAGGGAAGCCAAAAAGCGCTGGTCCCACGAGAAGGGTGGTGAGAGTATGCGCTGCTAGAACCATAGCTGCCAGTGCTACTAGGCCACAAGCTGCTGTTATGCAAATCCCAGAAGCCTTTTGTAAGCATTTGATGAGTTTGATCTTTTTTCCCACTTTCATTCTCATCAATTTCAGGCACTGAAGCACCGCGGAGTACTTTTCGCGTATCAGCGTGAAATCGTGCTTGTTTGGATTTAAAAAAGGGTTTGTACTTCCGATGAAGAACAAGCTGGTTAGCTTGGAGATGATCAGCTTGACACTCTCGGGAGAGTAATACTGACCATCATCGTGATCATTAATTTCGTCGAGCACTTGTCGGATGAAACGATGATTGGACTGAATCTGGTTGATGCTTTTGAGAAGGTGGCTGCATATGGTTGAAGCCTCGGCGCTAACGTTGAAGTATTCGAGCATAAGAGTTTTAAGTTCTGGTAATTTAGAAAGAATGAAGGCGGATTCTAGTATACCGGGTATGGCTTCTTGGCCTGGCTCAAGTAGGGTTTTGGAGAATTTCTGATGGCAAAAAGATGGAGAAGATTGATGCTGGTTTACCAGTAATTGAGCTTTGTTGAAGAAGTCGGCGTAGGATCTTGTTCTTAATGCACACAAATATTCCTCGTTTACGTTTAGGCTTTTGCGAACTTCTCTCATTTCCTTCTCAACTGCTGTTAATTTTAAAGGAAAATTATACCATGAGTATATATATGTCAATGCAATTAACATTAAACTGGTTTGTTATACGTTGGTGAATATAGACAACAGTATTTCTTCTATGGGAAATACATCTATCTATCAATAATGCATAAATGAAAAACAGGAAATTTTCAAATTAAAAAAACAAATAAATAAAGGTATCAATACTCATCTTTTGGCATGTAAATGCAACCATTTTTTTCTTTCAATAAATTGAGGAGGAGAAACAACTAACATCGTGAAAGATTAGCACATCCTAGTTAGATTGACACTGATCACTAATCCTCCAATCTCATGCTAAGCTTCTCACTCTCAAAACTATATCGAAAAAAAAAAAAAAAAAAAAAAGAAAAGCTAGTGTTTGGAAAAAATGAATAAAGAGCTTAGTTGACGTGTTGTCTAAGAAAATAACTAATTATGGTATATATCTTATTTTAGTCTGTTATGAAAAAGCGTAGTACTTCTTTTCTTTAAGAAAGATAACATTGGCAATACTTTTACTTTATTCTCTCTCTATGATCTCTGCTGCAATCGTGTATCTAGCTAAAGTTGATCTATGCATGATAATATAGAACTACTAAAATACTTTCTTTAGCCAAAAAAACTTTTAAAAAAAAAAAAAACTAAAAACTAAAAACTACAGTACTTTTCACATAATAATGTTCATCCATTTCAATCATGTCCTAGGAATGTACTCACAATTAATGGAAATCCCCTTAACAAAAAAATAATTTGATAGACCAACGAAATACTATACTTTAGAAATATATACAAAAACAAAAACCAAAAAACATATGAACATGTTTGTTATAATTAACAAGTACATACAACAACATAGCAAATAAATATACGTATATATACCTCGTTTGATCTTCAAAGCTCTTATCCTTGCCCACATATTGAGCCCAATACAAGCTAATAATTAGAAAAACGAAGCACTAGCTGGATTTTAGGCTAGCTAGAAGATCAATAAGAGAGAGCGCCAAATTTATGTGAACTTCAAAAGGAAATACATGACATGACGAAGCTAATGAACGCTAGAACTAAAGATTAATAATGAAGGGCTTTGATGATTCCTTGAACTTCCTATATAGCTTGTTAGTTTGATATATATATATTTGCTTTATATAAGGCATCTAAAAGTGCTCAGATTCAATATCAAGCCGTCTTTTTTTTTTTTTTTTCCTCCCTAACTCTAATCTCATCTATAAAGTATGAGAGAGAAAGAGATCAGGGTTACGTCTCCAAGTTCTTTGCAAAATTCAAGGCTAATTTTGCCGAAGAAGCCCCTACAAAATGTCCTTTTTCTTTTCAATTTGTATCTGTTTTTGGCCTCCTTTCCTTCTTATCTCTTTATGTATTTTGTCCGTTAGATAGTTTGGTAAGCATTAATCCATTTAAAGCCTTATAAAGGAATACTATCGTATGATATCACGCTACCCTTTGATTT
>JAFMPE010099307.1:1597-4097 GCA_024759925.1 Ficus religiosa
TTCCTAACATTAAATTATTAATTGATTTAAATAGTGGAGATTATTTGATGGATTTTTCTTTCCTTAAAAGAGGTGCACGATTTTTGTGAGGAAAGAAAATTTGAAATATTCCATTGACTTAAATTAATTTATATGGTTGATGTTTGTGAAAAATATTTATTCAAATAGGTGAATCTTATTTAAATTCAAAAAAGTTTAAAAGAAACTTGAATCTAGATAGGATTAGGATATTTTGACTAGTCTAGATTTTTGATTTAAGATTTGAACCACCAATCAAGTTTGAATTCTCCTTGTGGCCGAATTTTTTGAGGGAATTATCTCCCATTGGGAAAACGTTTTTAGGTTCAATGAATCTAGCCCTAAAGTTGTATAATCTTTTAGTTCAAAATTTATCTAGAAAAATAATTATTAATTATTTTTCAAGAAGGAGATAAATTTTGAAAAGGATTTGACTTCTATATAAAGGCTAGGAATTCTTCAAAAAATAAACTTTTGGTATTTTCATTAACAAAAACGTTTTTGGTAGTAGAAAGAAAAACCAATTAGGTTTTTTTTACAGCATAAAATTGGGCACACAAGTGAGAGAGAAAAAGAGAAAGTTCCATTGAATCAAAACTATGAGGAAGGTTAAACCGAGTGATAATTTTCATAGGAGGTTAACCGGTTCCTATTTTATAGTTTTGAAGAAAGGACCTGGATCATATTCTTAACGAGGAACATCAGAATTGAGAAGGTGGTATCTGACTTCGGAAAGCATTACTGGTCGCTTAGATTCATAGAACATATGCCCACACACACTCTGAGACGTGGAACTCGAGAATAGTAGAGAAGACACATTGGTCAAACGCTCTAGCAATTTCAGAATCCAAGAAATAAGGTACACTTGATCATGAATTTAATTTATTGTTATATGCATCATGAGCTTCTTTTCCGGAAACGGCATAAAATTTTAAAACTTCCGTTGCACCGTAACTCTGATACCGGATCCAATTTTTCGAACACTAGTTATTATAAATTATTTATTAAAAAACTACAACTGTTGGATCTATCTAGGTAGTAGATAGAAGAATATTCTTTGGGGTGTCAATTCGTATCACGTGTCGGGTTCGTCTCGTGTTAGAGCCATGTCGATTTTTGTCTTTCTCAACCCGTCACGAACCATGACATGAAAATTTCTTCAAACCGCGACGCAAACATGACATGGACCCGTAACGGGTTGACGCGATACGAACTAAAATTGACATGTGATTCGAATTTAACCTGCGACTCGAACTGAACCCGCGACACTAATTTGACCCAAATTGAACCGCAACTCAAATTGGACTCAAATTGAACCCGCAACTTGAATTTGACACAAAAATTAATTCAATTTAAGCAAATTTTATCCCAAATTCATTAAAAAAAAAAACCCTACAAAAATAATAATTTACTTTCAACAAGAACATGCTATTGACAAAACAACAAGTTTTAAGATTCTTTTTCAAATCCACAATCATAAGATTAAACTTCCAACTCAATTGCAAAGTCCACAATCATAGTTAGGCAAGGTCCTATTACAAACACCTTTATAAAGTCTATAAATCCAGACACAAACCTAAAAAAGTCTAAATTCAAACAACATATCACAAACAAAATATTGAGTTCTAGTAGACAAATATAACAAAATAAATTGCCACACCAACATTAACAAAAAACAAACACAACAAGTACAACAAGTCTAAATTTGACCAATGTCTCTAGTATATGTTCTTGGACAAGTTTTAATATGCTTTAACATATTACCTGTCCCATACTTACTAGAGGCAAGATATTTGTTGTCAACATTTCTTGCAATCACTCTTCAACTTTTTATCTGGACCAAGAGGAAGAAAGTCGAAGAAATCCCAAACTTTCGACTTCAACCTTTTCTTTTTTAATGGTTTATTGAGATCATTGCCCTCAAGTTTGATCATGTCTTCGCCAAACTCAATGTCCACATGAAATGCATTCTCTAAATCAATATTCTCATTTTGCGCCTCAATATCAACATGGTCCATCTATAAATTAAAAAAAATAATACATAAGAATAATAATGCATAATAAGATAAAGAGAAATATTTCAAATTAAAATTGAACACATACATGAGCTTACACAATAACAAATTAACACTCACAAGAAACTTTTCTACACTCTTAATGCATCTCGACCCAATAAAATATCATAATATGAAAATAAGAGAAACAATAATTCAAAAACCAGTTAAATTTACATGAAATTCAAACTAACTGATTTACTCATTTTCACTATCCATATATCATCAAGCCAAGTTGTTGTCCTGCAAAACGAAAAGCAAATAAATTAAAAACAAAACCAAAATCAAATATAAAAAAGACAGAGAGAGAGAGGTACAACAATTGATGATACGAACCACGCCATCAACGTGACGAAATCCGATACCAAATCTGAAAACAACAACCCAAGATCATTCAAGTTTGATGGAAACTGCGACCCGTTGCTTAG
>JAFMPE010099307.1:9097-14981 GCA_024759925.1 Ficus religiosa
CAAATTCACCTAAATCCTCAACTTCCCTTTAGTGTTATCGGTGCCTCCTTGGAACGTTCGGAGCAAATGGTGACTGTCCCCGTTGTGTTCCCTCTTCTACCCTATCCAACCTCTCATGTATATGCTCTAACTCCACCCGCATCATCCTTCTTATCTCCCCCAATAATGCTTGCATTTGCAGGTTTGGAAGATTGGTTGGTGGAGGCCCTTCGTTTGTGTTTTTCTCTTGATCTTGCGACATGACTGAAATCTACAAACAAGGTTAGAACAGTATGGATAAAAAGGACCTCACTACACTCCCTCATGTGTTTCGCTCGAAGAATAATTTACTCAAATCCACTAGTGTTTCACTCAAGTTAATTGGCTTTTACCTTTTAACACTCTCACATACTCTGTCTTTTTCCACTCGTATTCTTCTTTTAGTTCTTTCAAAACTAATCAAACAAGAATAACAAGAATTCAAATAGCAAATGAAAATGAAAAGCGAACCAAATAGATCAAATTTGTAACGGATTCTGACAATTTTTTTTGTTATTGGTTTTTTTTTTTTTGGATAACCTCATCGCACGCCTCATCTCACTCATCATGGCTTCCATAAACACTTTCGGATCAGCCACTCCTATAGCACCTTTGGCAACGTTCTTATCACTGTTCTGAGACATGTTTGCGGAGGAACCTAGACTCTGATACCAACTGATATGAACAACGCCAACAACATAATGAAACCCGATATCAAATCTAGAAATTACAACCCAAGATCATTCAAGTTTGATGGAAACTGCAACCCGTTGCTTAGCGAAGCAAGAACCTTGGTATGGTGAAGACGCCACAAACGGTTATGGAAGTTCGTTTGATAAGTCGATTTGAACACCACAAGGAATCCTTGATAAGTTTGGATAAGTTTCTTCAAGAACTTAAGAAGAATAACTCACAATATGAATAAACATCAAAATCCTTTTTTTCATAACCTAAGAAGTCAGCCATATACAGCTGAAAATACACTTGTAAAATTCCTAATCTACCCTTAAGGATAAACATGCCTAAACCTAGGAATCAGATTTAATTAAAGAAAAATAATTAATTTCAGAATTAATTCAAAATTTAAACTAAAACTTAAAACTAAAAATTAGATTACAAAGAAATCAAATCTTGATCAGATCTTGTTTTGAATTTTGAACTTTTTTGAAGTCTGTAAAACGTAATCTTGACTTGATTCTTTGTTTGAAAATAACGTCCACTTCAACCTTGGAAAATAAAAAATGTCCACCTCAGTCTTGGCTCTCTTCCGGGTCAAATTTGATTAGTAAAATCAATCTTTGTTCACCATCAGTAGAGAACACACTCTCTTCTTGTTATAGAACTCTTTGGACTAAGTTATTCAGCTCTTCTTTGAATCTTTTAGCTCGAGCTCTCGTTACTGGACCAACTGGAACTTGAATCGGTTCGTGAGAATTCCATTGAGCCTTGATCTCTTCATCAATTGAGAGGCATATCTGTATAGATATCTTTGAGGTACTTAAGTTTCCGAAGCCAAAAACACACAAAAAAAATGATAATAATAAAATTAAAAATAAAATAAAATAAAATAAAAAGTTGTAAAGGCAGAACACACATCATATTAGCACACACACAGTTGTAAAGGCATTCAATTCTTAAACACACACACATGAGATGAGAGAATGGAGCGATCAGAGAAGAAGAAGAAGAAGGAGAAGAAGAAGAAGAAGAAACATACCATGGATAATCGTAGATGAAGACGAAGAGAGAGTGGTAGAATTGGAGATGAAGATGAAGAGGGAGAGGTGGAATCGGAGAAGAATATCCACCGAAAGAGGGAGATGAGAGAAGGGGTTAGGGTTTATTTGAGGAGAGATGTGGTTAGGAGGTAGATCTAAAAGGCTAGAGGAGATACTTATGTTTTGTGAGACTTTAGGGTTTTTTTTTTCTTTTTTTTTTTCTTTTCTAAATGTCTAATCTCAAACAATTTCAGGTCTAACACAGGTCGTGTTCAGGTCTTACCCAAAATTGACACAAAATTGACACAGCTAAAAAATACGGGTCGTGTTTGGGTCGTTTTTGAGTTGTGTCGTTATGTCACGACCCATATTGCCAACCTAAATATTCTTGTATACATATGTGTTTTAAAAAAAATTAGAAACTCAAAATTTCTAGTATAATTCCTTAAAAAATAATAATAATAATAAAATAAACTTAAAAAAATGTCTAGGTATATCTGAAAGTGCTCTACCTTCGCTACATTTGAAAAGGAAATACCGAGATTCGAATATAGAACTTATTGCATGTATATGCTTTACGCTTCATTTCTTTTTATTAGACTTGGTGATAATTTGGGCATAATAGTGCCAAAACAAGCATTTACACCTTATCAAAAAAAAAAAACAAAACAAAACAAAAACAAAAACAAAGAAACAAACATTTATACTCCCACAGGATTCTCTGGGTCTGAGATATCTCAGACTGAGCGTGTTGCTGCTGACAAATCTTTTATCAATTGTAAGTAGAAAGGGCTCCACATGATCAAATTTATCACGAGGGCTCTGTGGATATTTTTGCAGAGAAAAGGTCCCTCTCGTGATGAATGACACAAACCAATTTAATAGCTTTACAGTGTTTCACGTAAATCCAGAGCTGAATTGAATGGTCCTCTTGGCCATAATTTTATTATTATTATTTTTTTGCCGGGGGGGGGGTGTGTGTGGGGTGGGTGTGGGGTCTCCTAAATATTTTTTATTGCTAAATATGTCTGCAACCACTGTTTCTGCACATTTCTAAATAAATCCCACTAACAATGATTGAATACATAATCTAACGATAATTCTATATTTGATTTTGCAATAAGACCCCTTATTCATAATAAAATAAAATAAAGCAAATGTCAACAGTCAATTTGGTATAGAAAGAATTCTTCAAATCTAAATATCTCATCATTGGTGAAGTTCTTGATATCACAATTTATCCTTTCCAGCTTGCCGTGCTATACCGGCACGGCCTATCGTCGGTTAGTTCCATATGTGCTTTGTGTCATACTAGACCTGCCTTGTTGAAGTTTCGTTATGTGCCCAAACCAGCCAAAGATTACAATCCTTAGGCTCAGACATGACCATTCGGTCCACACACATCTCGTGCTCTTGTTCGTGCTTTATTGTGCTTAGCCTAATAATATTTTTGGGCCGCCCCCATGAACTATTGAACAACTTAGTATTATTATTTTTATTATTTTTAATGCTCTTTTACCCAAAAAAAAAAAAAAAGCAATCAAAGAAATAATTTTATATTTCATTATTTTAAAAATAACCTAGATGATATGGAAAGTCATTAACTTGAAAATATTAATTTTCATTTTATTACAAGAAACGCAAAGCCTAAACAAACTGAAAAAAATGAAAATTATTATATAGGATCATTGTGCTCAATGGGTCGTGATGTACTTGCTCCATGCCTATGTCATGCCCGTGCTTAACATCATGTTGTGTCGTGTCATGTCACAAGGCCCGCGTGTTTAAAAATATGAGCATGGCACATCCCATCACCTCGTGCCATGCTCAGTCCGGCCCAACGTAATCTTATGTCCTTTCGTGCCTAACCCATAATTTTTCGTGTTGTGCATCATACTTGTTTGGCGGTCTAACCCAATTGACAACTCTAAACACAACTCTTACTATTTAAAAAAGGATCATTTACATAAATGGTCAAATTAGAGTCATGTTTTAAAATTTATCTACAAACAAACCTATTTACGAAATTGAACAAAAAATAAAACTGATCATATTATGCTAACCAAAATACCGCTACAACTTTTTTTTTTTTTTTTCAGGAGATCAAATACTTTCCTAAAAAAGAGCAACTTTTATTTAATAAATCCAATTTTAAAACTTGAATTTAAAGGACCAAAAAAATTGGAGAATTTTATTGGAGAATTTTAGTTGGAGATTTCGGTCCTTATTGTATTAATTATGACTTTATGGATTTTGGCTCTAGTGTTTTTTTTGTTAGGGTAATATGTGTCCTTCTGATATTGGCTTTAGGTATTCTTGGTTAAAGATCGCGGTTAGGAGTTTTTGGTTAGGTATTCTTGGTTTGGGATTTTTGGTTAGGAGTTTTAGGGATTTTTTGGCCCTTTTGTATTAACTGTGGTATTTTGTATTTGTTTGTTCCTTGAATTTTATTTTTTATTCTTTTTTTTTCTGGGTTCTTTCAGTCATTATGGTATCGTTGAGTACAAGGAAGAAGGTCATGCAATCCTTACCGGTTCAAGGAATAGAAACATATGATCTTCTCATTGCCATGCAATGCTACATACTACTCCTCTAACTTATCAATGGTTTTTTTTTTTAATTGAATTATTAAATTGACTGAGTAATTTTTATATTGACTAAAAGATCACGACATCACATATTCTCAACATATCAAATTATCAAGCCTTATCCAAAAAAGAAAAAAGAAAAAGTTAGACTTAAATAATATGGTCATTATATAAAGACCAAACGCCAATGATAATAAACATACAAACAAATTCAACAATATGAAACTTCATCTAAAATAATCGCCAGTTTTAAAATTTCAATTTAATTTAAAAACGAAACTGCTTCAAATAGAGAAGTTTGTTCTATTTGTTTAAAAAAAAAAAAAAGCATAAAATCAATAGTTAAAAAAAACGTAAAGTTAATGGCATAACACTTTTTTTTTTCCAAAATAAAATCAAATAAAACAAATCTGCAACCTTGAATTGTGGACGGATAAATCTGGAATGAAAAAAAAATGTTGAATTTTAAATTTCGTTCAAATTTACAAATAAGTTGAATAGTGTTCAATTTTTTAAAATGGGTATCCCAAAATGGACATTTTATGTAAATACTTCTTTTAAAAAAACAACTTTTCCAACTTTTTATTTTATTTTATTTTTTGTTTTTTAAAATGCAAAGTAGGGGTGACGATTCCGGTCATGTGTCATATTTTGATCATGGATATATTTAGTTTGTCTCAACATAAACCTAACCATTGACAATAACTGACACAATCACTTGACAGGTTGATATGACAAAACTCGAAAATGGCCTGTGACGCGAAACTGGCCGGTGAACCTAGGACTGACATGAAACTAATGTATTTTTCTCAAGTTTTTTTTTTTTTTTTTAACACCTTTTAACAAACTAAAATTTCACAACTTACCAAAATATGATCCACCAAAATTAAGCAAATTAGAATACAATATCATAAGAAAAACTATTATAAGATTACAAGTTCTTAACAAAGTCATACCAAATTAGCGCTTACAAAAATTTATGTGACATGTTCGGATTAGTCGTGTCCAATCTAAAATTGTCCCCTTTTTTTTTTTTTTTTTCCTTCCAATTTTAGGTCAATGCAAAATTGACCTATGATCGTTTTTTCTCCCAACACAAACCCTCAAAATTCGTATGGTTTTCAAATCATGTTGTCATATCATGACCTATATTGTCAACGCTAATCCAAAGCACAATTTGGAGCACATACAAAAATACGTGATGTCCATTTTTGAAACTATAAATAACGGGTGGTGAACTGTACTTCTATGAAATTAGTGCACCTGACGTTGAGATCATCACTTTAGAAATTTAAGGTCAAAAGTTTTCATGTAAACGTCAATGAATATCCTAATTAAAAAGTTTTCGTGTAACTTTTTTTTTTTTCCTTTCTTCTCTCTCTCGCTCTCTCTATTTATTTATTTATTTATTTTTTGGGTGGAGGGTTACTAGCAGTTTGGTTGTCTGCAAATATTGGAAGGTTGGGGAGCCAAAGACAGGACACATTAACATGACAACTTTTGAAATTGTATCTTTTACGCCATACGTTTTCCCTACCCTTTTCTTTTCTTTTCCAAAAG
>JAFMPE010099418.1:1179-14556 GCA_024759925.1 Ficus religiosa
AACTCAAACTCTCAACTTAACTTATTTCGAACTGAACTTAAAATTTCCAACTCAAACTGGTGAACCAAACGGACCCTAACTATTTATATCCTTATTCACACGTGTTAATAAATTAGTATATTTTATTCTAGTACTGGATTAACTATATATATTCTTGTTCAGACGTGGTACTATAAATAGAATAAGATGCAAGAGAGACGGACAAAGATAGAGAGAGAGAGAGAGAGAGAGAGAGAGAGAGCAAATTGAAGAGATCTTAAATGAGCAACGTAGAGAAACTACTTTGCATGAATGGAGGAGAGGGAGAGACTAGCTACGCCTCAAACTCCGTTGTTCAGGTATGTCTGATCGTGTCCTTAATCTTATGCTATGCATACAATTATTTTATTGGGAAAATTATAGTAAATACATTTTTTTTTTGAAAATTATTGAGCTAAATAGTAAGATTTTGAAATATTTGAAGTAAATAACAAATTTAGTAGGTAAATGAAAATTCTACTAGATCAATTATAAATTTAAAAAGCATAATAAATCATTTACCTAATAAATTTGTTATTTACTCCAAATATTTTAAAAACTTACTATATACTTTCATTATTTTTTGCAAACTACTATTTACTTCTTTCTCCCTTGTTATTATTGTTGTTGTTGTTATAATTAAGTTATTAATATTAATGTATACTATCGTCGTCGTCGTCATTTCGTGTTTTTGTGGTCATAATAATGTATACAAGTTGTTGAAATCCATTCTACGCCACAAAATTTAGAATTAATTACATAATTATACGTTTTATTTTTAATGATCTTGAACTTATCTTTATGGGTTTTTTAATATATGAATGCATTTGAATATTAAAAATGTGTTTCAATTTCATCCTTCATACCCTTTGTATGGCCCGAAAAAAAATATATATATTTACCAGAAATAGATTTTCTTTAGAAAATTAAAAATGATGAACAGTGTTTTAAAATTTTAAAAATACAAAATTGAAAATCTTCTTTTGAAATTTCATGTTTTTAATAGGATTTTATGTTTTTTAATTGTATTAAATGTTTTTTGTAAACTATTTAAGAGTATTTATGTCGTTTTGGTATCTCCATTGGGTATGAGTGGTGAAATTGAAATATGTTTTTCAAATTTAAATGATCCTTTGTAGTTTTCAAAAATAAAAAGATAAATTGATCAAACTAGGAGGTCCAATCATGTAAATTATCCTATCTTTCTATTCGATGCGTTTTGCTCTTTTTTATTTTTTCCCAAATTGTATACCATGTATTTTTGAATCATTAACTTACATTTTTTCTTTTCGGTACAAATTCATGCATTCTTTTATTCAACACTTGATTTTGACCTCTCCAAAATACCCTGATACAAATTAAAGGAAATTAAAAAGAAATCTTAAGGAGGCAATTTAAAAAAAACGAAAAAAAAAAAAGAAAGCCTAAACCGCAGAGTTTTTTCATCTTTTAGAGTTTTCTAGTTTCTTTTCTAGTTCTATTTTTTTTTTTTTCTATTTAAGAATATTTTACGTTTGTTTGAAGTCAAAATCGATTGTTAACAAAGAAAGTTTAAGCTAATGATAAGAAATTATAGTGCTTCATAATGCCGCGTGGTGTATTTTCTGAATTAAAAAAAAAATTTAAAGTCATAATTTCGTCCGATTTTCTGGAGCCATCCCACATCAAATCCCAACTCATCTTAATTCAAGGTGTTTAAACCATGTTAAGATGAGTAACATAACCCTTGATTTGGTATTTATGTGTCACATATCTTATTATATATGCAGGAAGAGGTGATGTTGAAAGCAAAGCCTATACTAGAAGAAAGCTTGAGAGAGCTGTATTTGGGCACTTTTCCTAGTTGTCTAAGAATCGCAGACTTTGGGTGTTCCTCGGGTCCAAACACCCTTCTATTTGTTTCTAAGATGACAGATATAATATCTTCTGCATGCCAAGAAGTGAACCACAAAGAGCCAACATTCCTAGTGTTTTTGAATGACCTTCCGGGAAACGATTTCAACACCATTTTCAGGTCACTGCCAAGCTTCTACGAGAAACTTAAAAAAGACAAAGGCATGGAGTTCGGGCCATGTTTTATAGGAGGAATGCCCGGGACTTTCTATGAGAGACTTTTTCCTGACCATTATCTTCATTTTGTTCATTCTTCTTACAGTCTCCATTGGCGCTCTCAGGTTTGGAAAAAGAGCTTTCTCCAATTTATTTTATATTAATTATATAAATATAGTTGTCTATCTTGAATTGCATTAATTAGATGAAACTTTTTATAATATGTGACCGCCCTTTTTTTTTTTTTTTTCAATAACGCTTTCATTTTTATTTTCTTGTTTCGAAAAGTGGGAAAAAATATTTGTGGAGATGCTATCATGCAACATGTTTTGAAGATTTCCTACTTTTATTTCATTTAAACGGTAAAATAAGTGCAAAATGCGTATTGTTGCCATATGATCAGACTTTGGAACATTCAACCTAGGTTGGAAGGTTTGCAAATATTAATAAATAATATATATATATATATAAACACACACACACACACGCACTAAGCAATTTCCCATATATGAATGGAGTGGACTGCTTTAAAATTTAACTTGTTTTTGAACCATGTTTTTATTTGACAAAGTAGCTAGCTCTTTCTTTCAAGACCTCCTATAGTTATTACCTTTACTGTAAATCTCTCGTGATAAATACAGGTCCCTAAAGGACTAAACAAAGGGAATATATACATAGCAAAGACAAGCCCAACGAGTGTGTATACCTCATATCTCCAACAATTTGAGAGGGATTTCACTTTGTTTCTAACATCACGTTCACTTGAGATGATTCCTGGTGGGTACATGGTTCTCACCATGATTGGCAATGACAAGAACTTTTTATCAGGAAATCACAGTTATACCATCTTGGAGTTACTAGGAATCACCCTAAATGACATGGTCCAAGAGGTACAACACTCTTCTTTATTAATTCCTTACCGTGCAAAATAAATGACAATCTTAAAATGCAAATGTCAATGCTTGTGTACTATATTTTATTTGTACAAAGAGTATAAAAATGATGTATTTGATATGTTATTTTATTATTTCCTTTCCGGTATAAAACAAACGGCAATCTTAAAATGCAAATGTCAATGCTTGTGTATTATATTTTATATGTACAAAGAGTATAAAAACGATGTATTGGATATGTTGTTTTATTAATTCCTTTCCGGTATAAAATAAACGACAATCTTTATATGCAAATGTCAATGCTCGTATACTATATTTATAAGTACAACGAGTATAAAAGTGATGTATTGGATATGTTGTTTTATTAATTTCCATATGGTATAAAATAAACGACAATCTTTAAATGCAAATATCAATGCTCATGTTCTATATTTACAAGTACAAAGAGTATAAAAGTAATGTATTGAATATGTTGTTTTATTTTATACTACGATGCATCAATCTATTTTTTTAATCGTAAACTTTGGACAGTAGAATTACAAAAATATATATTTTTTAAATATTTTAATTTAGTTAAAATGTCAACACATTAATCAGTAAGCAATCAAATAATGCCAAATTTGACATATGGTTCGAGTCATATTTTATGGTGGAAATAAATTAGTTCCAAGTTAAATATAAGGATACAACATTCGATTTAGGGTATGTTTGGTAGAAACGAGAGGAATAGGGATGAGGGAATGGTTGTTCACTTAGGTGAGGGAAATGGGAAAAGAAGGAGAGCTCCTTTCTCTTATGATGTTCGGCATGCGATCCTTAGAACAATCTCTATAATTTAGGAGAGATCAAAAATGGATTGTTTTGAAAGATTTGAAGTCTCTCCTGATCCTTTTTTTCCTCTTTTCTCTCTTACCAAACAAACATGAATTTCAAAATCCTTCCACAAATCCATCCACCCTTCTCTTTCCTTCCATTTTTCTCTAATACCAAACACACTCTTAGGATGAAGGTTTTTGTTACCCAAATGCCAAATGTTGCTGGCATTGGAATAAAAAAGTAGCATTGGATTGGAGTTGCTCTACCTTTATACCTTCTACTTATATATACGTATATATGTATATGTAATATTTTTACTTCTCATAGAAATTTGTGTTTTTGAATTTAGGGATTAGTACACGAGGAGACACTGGACTCGTTCAACATGCCATATTATGCACCAACTGCAGAAGAAGTGAGACATGTGATCAAGACAGAAGGGTCATTTGACATCCAACGACTAGAAATATTCAAAGTGGATTGGGACGCCAGCATGAACAAAAACTTAAGGTCTGGTAAGCACAATAGAGGCACCTATGTGGCGACGACGATAAGAGTAGTTTCAGAATCTATTCTGGCAAGTCATTTTGGAGAAGAGATTATGGATAATTTGTTCGAGAGGTTTGCCATTAAGATGGATGAATATTTGGTGACTGAGAAAGGCGAGTATGCAAATATTGTTGTTTCCATGAAAAGAAAAAATAATTAACTTGTGATGTCCTCTTTCAACGTGAGAAATACAAATGGAATCAAACTCTTCCCTTGTATTAAGTAGTCTGTCTATACTCTATGTGATAGCCAAAAATCTGATGGGATTACTTCATTTTAATCCATCTCTTTGTTAAGTTTGCCTACTTGGTTTTCTCGTTTGTTGGATTGTGTACCTTGATGTTCTATTTCTTTAATCAATAAATTTGAGTGTGGAGGATGCACAAAAGTTATTGTAAATCTAATTGTGTTCTATTTTTTTTTTCTTTTCCAAAATAGAGATATATACAATCTCCACCGCTCTTGCATTGAAAAAAGGAGAAATGAACATCGAAAAAGGGCTACAATCTAAACATGCGCTTATAGTTGGTTATATTAAATTATATGTGCTGGTGTATCATGGGTGGATTATGTCAAGGACCAAAATAGGTCGGGCAGATATATAGTTGAAAGTTACATAATGGAGGAATCCAGCGAGTTTTTCTCTGAGCACTTGTCTATCCTTCATTAGTAAATGGAGAGAATTGAGAATAAGCTTGTCTTTATATTTTGCAAACACTAGTGGGAGCCTTTCATCGAGGTATAAAAAGGAATTAACGTAAGCAAATCCAAAGAGAAAGAAATGAAAAGTGATTACAAGAGGAACATAACCAAACCTTTTTGAAGTGGATAAAAACACACATATATCAATGCCAAGGACTGCACATTACAAGTTGGGAGCATCTCACAAGACTTAATCAAGCTGCTAACTAGAGAACCTTCATTGATAGGTACGAGGTATATGTCATATTATATAATTTAATTTTTGTATCTTCTAAACTCACGAAAGAAATGAGAAGCATCCCATTCAAAATAATGATGTGAGTTTCCATATCGAGGCTATACATATTTCCTCTACAGATGACAAGGATCTGGTATATGAGAATTATATGAACAACTATATATAGTTTTGTTGTGGCTATTTCTGAACTTGATTATTACGGATTGCGGGTCGCACTTTTAAGTGTAAGTGGATCAATAATGATTGTGTGACGATGGACATTGATGACATTAAAATGGTGGACTTTAGGCGATTTTGCTATAAAAATGATCCATTCACTATGACATTACAAACAATCTAAGTTTTCTATATAACGAATCCCAGCAATCTAGAGTTGTCATTAATCATGCTGATGAAGGCAAGAGTAGTTTGTAATAGTAAAGAAGATAATAAAGATTGCACAAATATTTTATCCTTACAAATGGATTGCCACCTATTGAGGAGATTGATGATTTAGATGATGATGTTTTTCATTTATATTGTTTAGATGTTGAACAGAAACGTACTGAAGAGCCTAAGAAAAAAATAGAAAAATGTAATTATCATGCGTTACTAATTTATATAGTAAATAATATTCTTTCATATCTTATTAATTGATTCACTATTGATTTGAGTTTATCTTGTTCTGAATTGGTTATGTTCTTTTACTTTCAATAAAGAATTGGGTATGCACTTTTAATTTGATGAATATTGGAAAATTTAAACTATGTAGGTAGGCTGCATATTAAAAGTTTATTTATATTTTGTTATTGGTTTGTATTTAAATATCATGATAGGGTCTCATTCTGTGAAATTTAGGCTATTGAACCGATGACACACATAAGTCATATGTGGTAAATTTTTTTTTTTTTTTTAACAACTTTTGAAGACAAAACCGTCGTGAAAAATATTGTGCCAACCGAAAAAAGACATAGCACTTTCAATCTTCTACAACAGATAAAAGTTGTTGAACACTCGTCCATGTCATGTCAGTTTTTTAACTGTCTTTAAATGCTTTAATTCCCAAAGTCATCAACCACGCTTGGTCTTTATTGGGCCGTTTTAATTTTGGATTGAAAGTAATTAGCTTGTAAATGATTATAGTAGTAAATGTTATAAATAGTTGTATTTAGTGGATGTCTATTAATCTTCCCTTAAGCTTTGAATTCTATAACTCCGATGACATCAAGGGTCTTGTGACTTAATTTTGAGGTTTTATTCTCCCCAATTACTACATCTTTTTTTTTTTTTTTTTTTTTTCAACCTATGGGTGTGTTAAGCCTATAAATAAAGACTTTGAGAGACATGTATTACCAAGTAAATAAATAGTCACGTAGGAGTGACGCATCCATTCCTCCCAGAAGTTGCTACTAATAGGAGAGGCGCAATCAACTTCTGTAAACGCCATTCACTACTAGACTTGCGAATCCACCCTAAACACTATCTGTTTGGTCCCTTACTTCAAAGAGTCTCTTATGAATCCATAAGCGCACCTAATAGATGGGCTCAGGCACTTCTTTGAGGCCCAAGCCACATAAGTCACCTCCCAAATTCAAGTACGCTCCTACATCATTCTCCCCATCTTTAGAAAAATGTCCCCTTCAGGGCATACCTATAGGGACTTGAACTTGAGACCTCCTACTCTAATATCAACTGATGTAGGAATGATGCAACCAATTCTCCCAAAAGTTACAATTCATGGGAGAGACGCAATCAACTCTTTTTAACTCCACCCACTATCATACTCACGAATCTATCCCAAATACTATCCGTTTGGGCCCTTACTTCAAGGAGTCCATTACGAATTCGTGACGCACCTAACGGATAGGCTTAGGCCTTAGGTTCCATGGCCTTGTGATGTTTTACCACCGATTCATTTAAGGATTTAGCTCATTCACAGCTCGACTTACGGATTGCTTGAAGAAAAATAATTTTGTTTGGCGAATGGCTCAAGATGATTGCTTTGAGTTACTCAAACTCAAGTTATGTAATGCGCCCATGCTCGTTTTGCCTAACTTTGACAAGCCATTTGAGGTTGAGACTGATGCTTCCATGCTTGGAATTAGGGTTGTTTTTCTCCAAGACCACTGTCCAATTAAGTTCTTCAACAAGAAGCTAACTGATGCCCACCAAAAGTAGACCACCTAAGAACAAGAAATCTGTGCCATTTTTCGAGCCTGAAGCATTGGGAGCACCACCTACTTCTGAACGAATTTTTTTTCCACCGTGATCATCAATCATTGAAATTTATTAATTCTAAAAAATTCATGAATCGGATGCATGCTCATTGGATACTTTTCCTACAAAAATTCACTTTCATGTTTCGACCCCATGCAGGTGAGCAAAACAAGGTAGCAGATGCTTTAACATGGATAAATCCCATCCAACGAGTTCTCCCAGGGTTGTGTGATGCCTTGATGTGAAAAAGGATTCTTTCGTCCTCAAGATGATGATGAAGAAATTCTTGGTTCTGAAGTACCATATCTTAATGTTATTGGCATACTAACATATTTTGCTAATTGTAAAAAACCTAACATAACATTCTCTGTTAGTTTACTAGCAAGATATTGTTTTTCTCTAACTCAAAGACATTGAAATAGTGTTAAACAGCTGCTTCAGTACCTTAGGGAAGCAATAGATATGAGTTTGTTTTATTCACAGGACTAGAAGTTGGAATTAACTTGATATGCAGATGCTGAAAATTTGTCCGATATTCCACATAAAGTGCAATCACAAGCAGGATACTTGTTTACGTATGGTAGTACTACTATTTCTTGGCGCTCTACAAAGCAAACTCTTAGTCCCTTCTTCAAATCATGATGAAATCTTGACAATACATGAGGCAAGTCGATAATGCATATTCCCAGCCCGACTCTCTCTCTCCTCTTCCCACTCCAATGACCAATGAGCCAGATCCGAAGTCCACCAATCTACTTGTTTCCTAGCCGAATTGCCCTTAAACTGATTGGATTGGATAATGCATTACTAATGGATTGGATTGAATGTGATTTTAATAAAACTAATCTTTAATCGGATCGGATGTAATATAACTACAATAGGGTGGATTTTATCTAATGAACACCACCTATATCCACGTGACTTGAAGATCTCCAAGCTTTATTTTCTTTTTAACCCTCTAAAGAGAATCGAACCTTCAAAAAGTGTATCCGTAATGAGATCAATTTCATTAAGCAGTAGTACTACGTAGAGTCATTAGACGACCAACTACATAAATCTTGAAGATCTGAATCTTTTTCAATATTCTGTTGTATCTTCTTGAATATATTCTTTATTAATTTTCAATGATATGAATTCTCCTTTTCGAGTAGGTGAATGCGAAGGGGAGATGACTTCTGGCCTGCAAAAGAAAGGATAATTCTCTTTTTTTGTATATTTTTTTTATAAGCAAAATACTTGTATATATGTAAATAAATAAATAAAACACATGGTGTTCATTTTGAAAATTGGGACAAATTTGGAATAAATGGAATTTTTTTGTCTGAACTTGAATTTTGGTTTTACCGTAATTCTAAGTTGAATGACTCGTGGAGACAAGATCAGGGAACGAATTCCACTAGATATACACAAGAAGTATAAGTTCATGAAACCAAGATTCCCGTATGAAGGGTACGTAAGAATGATATTTGATTTTCAAACTGAATTGGTTTTGTACTCTTGATTTGACGATTATTGTTTTCGTATGTCGCAATTTAGAAACTTATATTGTTGTTATAATCGGTTTGTATGCAATAACAATAATGATAGGACATTTTAATAATGTGAAATTTGATCATTAAATAAATAATAACACACAAGATAGATTCTGTGAGAAAACTAAAAAATCCTACATTTATTTTCACATAATTACTTTCGAAGACAATTTCTAGAGATAACCGTGGAAAATCCCACTTTAGAAAAACAAAAACAAAAACACAAAATAAAACGCGACATTTTTAATCTTCAAACTGTCATGGAACCCTTATGCATGCCATGGTGATTTTCTAATCGTTGTGACATCCTTTCACGATGGTTTAAAACATCTCAAAACCCACTGTTTCTACTGGTGATGGTCCAAAGTTGCCCATGCGCATAGTAAAAAGGAGACAAGTCCCTACAATAGACGAAGTCCCTCCTCTTCGCATTTCATTTAACCCACCAAAAAAAATTAAAAAAAAAATCTAGTACCTATAATTGCCTAAAAAATGTATCAATTTTTACTTACTTTAAATGGGTTGAAACTAGTCTAAGATATTAGTTAACGAATGTAGAAGCAGAACATCTTAATTAAGTACACTTTTATTTTAAAAACTTCAACTAATTACCAGCATAATTGAGTATTAAAATTAGATCAACTCCATTGAACCTCATAAGCATAATTGTTATGTATATTTACCGGCATAACTAATATATATGAATAGTTGCTTGACATTAATTATTCGTTAAATGATTTTGTTTTTAATTTTTGAGGGATTAAATGATGTTATTTTGTTTACAATTTTCTCCTAATACTGTTAATCTCTGATCTCTAAAGCCAATCAATTTGAAGATTATATAGTAACTAATTACTCATTATGATTTTCACTTTCTTGATTTGTCTATATATGATGCTTTGTATTTTTGTCTGCATTGGTAGTTTGTGAATTATGACAATATTTTCTGTCGTTTAGTCACAACCATCATTATTAGCCTTTCATTAATTATTTTCATCGACATGTCTAATGACATGTTTTTGCCTAGGAATTAATTAATATTATCTCGGCTTGTATCCTAATGATCCATTGTTCGCCATAAAGATGGATGAATATTTAGCGGTTGAGAAAGGCGAGTACGTGACTATTGTTGTTTCAACGAAGAAAAAAAAAATTTTTTTTTGTAATGTCCTCTTTCGAAGTATAATATATGACGGAATCAAACTTCTTGTTAAGTTTGCCCGTTTGGGTTTCTTGTTTTTCAGACAATGTGAAAAAATTCTGAATAACTGATATTTCACGTTTTCTTGTTTTGAGAATTAAGGAACATAGAAAACTCTTAACATAGTTTGCACTGTGTCACTACTCAGAAAGGTAAAATGGAGGACAAATTCTATCAATTTGCATTTGCTCGAGTTCATTAATTGTGCCACGGAGTTTGCCGAAAAATATAACTGGAATTTTCTTTGGTTCGAATGTGATTCAACGTACATATGTCATGGACTTAAATAGCTCAAGGAGTACCAAGTTCCATGGCATTTTTAGCTCGTTTGGAATCATGCTATTAATTTTACCAGCCACAATTATCTATCATGTCTCGCATATGTTTAGGGAAGGGAATCATATTGTAGATAAATTGGCCTCACATGCAGTGCACTTGCAAGAAACTATAGGTGGTTTAATTCTCCATCTTTCTGCACAGCTGCAATAAGAAAGGACTTGGCCGGTCTGCCGTGTTACAGATTTTGTAGTTAGATACTGGATGATAAACAAGTACTCTTTCCCCTCTAGCATTATATACCGTCCAAGCAAGTTCAGTTCAGATTTATAGACTGTGAAGCAACTTAAGATAAAATCAGGACAACGAAGCTAAACATACGCAAATCAATCAAATTAACTTTTTGCATGAATTATTCGACGGACAAAGATAGAATCAGAATACTTGCTAAGACTGTATATTAATGTTTTAACGGCAAACCTTCTTCGGTCTCTTAAATCCATTAGAAATTTTATGAAAAACTAGCTTCCCAAACTCCAGCGTAACCGGATTACAACTTAACATAATACTGATAAAAATAAAAATAGTAATAGTGAAATAGTAAACCCTTTTAATTATTCACACATCACGTACAGTTTTGCTTTCTCTCTCTTTTTTTTTTTCACTTATTTTCATTAAATGCAGTTGAAGGATCGTAATTTTGATAACTAGTTAATGATGGAACGAATATGTTATTATTGATTAAACTAGAGAATTTCGGACAAAAATTTCCTCCTTGATATTTGCATTATTTAAATTATGACACTAAATTTTTCGTTCTCTTCTCTCTCTCTTTTGCAAAGATATAAAATAGGCTTAAATTGTTGATAAGTACTTTTTAATTTAATTTTTTTTATTTTTTTTTAACTGACATGTCTATGGGAGGTATGCTTTTGTTTGGTTGAGAGTTGAGATAATAGATTTGAAAGAAAAACTAGTTTTTTCCTTTAACTTGTGGGGTAATTGTCACGATTAATTTGCAACTTTTTTTTAATATAAATAACAAACAAAGAAGAAAATCAGTATTAAACGAACCTAGCACATCGTAACTAGATTGATATCCACTATAAACCAAATTACTCACTGAATCTCCCACTCTAGTTTATTAAATTAAATTAACAAGAGAGAGAGAGAGAAGGTAAAGAAACGTTACTATTTGCACCAGAAAAGCACAACTCAAACAAAACAAAACAAAGAAACACATCAGAAATAATCAAATAATAGAACAATTGATCATCTGATCCTGAAAAACTAAACAAAGATCTCTTCTAGCAATGTAGAATAATGAACGAATACTTGAAGAGCTATAGCATTGTTAGGATATATAGGGTCGAAATTTTGCTTCAATTTACACCTCTAATATATTTTTTTTACTTCGTCACTGACGGTTTCGTTCTAGTTGTCCAATTCAAGATACTTCATCTTATTCACCTAAAAAAGAAAACCTTCATCTTATTAATGTTTCTTTTTTTTTTTTTTTTTGGTTTCATCTTATTGTGCATAAACATAATATTATGCCATAAAAGCATAAAACCATATCAACATCCATTACTTTTTTTTTTTTTAAATCATATTTAACTTTAGTATTCAACTACATAAAATTAAGATACTGGTATGTAACCAAATCATCATATTTAAAGTTCTTTTATTATATCATATATATTATGTAAATATAAAAATCTATATGTTTATCAGCTATAATAGACTTATTATTATAATTCCAACCTAATGTAAACTGTTACAAAATTATAAAATGGGGATAACTCATTTGTCTTTGCTATGGATGAATCTGATGGCGTCAAGGAGATGCTCCGACTTCAAGGGTTTGCTCAAGTAAACGTCCATTCCAGCCTTGATCGCCTTGTTGGCGTCCTCAGAACCTGGTGAATGAGCAGTTAACGCAATTATCGGGGTACGAACACCATATAATTCCTCCATGTTCCTTATCTCCCTGGTTGCTTCGTACCCGTTCATGATTGGCATCTGCAAAACAAGAAGGTCGTGGTAGGATATACTCTATCAGTAGAACATAATTCTAAAACCATAAGGTCGTGTCAAAAAACAATAAAAGTATACCAGTTTTATGATAGTTTATAAAAACTTTATACCAGTTTTATGATACTTTATAAAAACTCCATAGTTAAAAACTATCTCCTACATATATATATATATATATATATTAATTCCCGGGAGAAAGAGGTAAATAGTATATTTATGGAAGCCATTAGCAGTTAATCAATTATTTACTAAGTAAATAAATTTACTATTAGATTTGTAATTTATTTACTATTAAACGAGCTCTTCACTTCAATACTATTTACTTATTTTAACTAGTGTAAATATGTTATTTATTATGTATTCCACTTTTTCACACTCTACCAACATTTCTACTTACTTTTATGCAATTAAAATTGAAAGGCATATGAGTTCAAGTATGATAAATACCTCACAATCCATCAATATATAATCGTAGGGAAGACTGATATGGCCTCCCTGGTTCCTTAGATTGGCTAGTCCATTGGAAACCAGTTCCAAAGCTTCTTTTCCATTTTCACAGGTATCAACGGTTCCGCCGAGCTTTGAGACATTAACCATGGCCAGCTTTTGCAGTAAAAAACTATCTTCAGCAACCAAAATTTTCTTCCCTCGCAAGACCTCCTCAATGCTTGAATTTCCAATTTCTTGTATTTCAGATTTGTTAACCTTCTTGTTCTCATTTTGGTAGTATATCGAAGATGAGCTTGAATTTGAAATCCCAAGTTCTTGCATCTCAAATTTGTTGACCTTGTCGTTTTGATCATATCTTAATGAGGAACTAGATCGGCGCCGAGAAAATTTCCCAACTTGGGAAGATGTACCAACTTCTCT
>JAFMPE010099529.1:0-13369 GCA_024759925.1 Ficus religiosa
GGGAAGTTTACTGTGCGGGTCAAAAAAAAGAAGGAAACAGAAGGGCAAAACCGTAATTTCACTGTGCGGCACTGTTTTACTGTGTGGTACTGTTGATTACTGTAGCTTGACCTGCGAAAACAAAAAAGAAAAAAGTACTGTGCATTACTGTTTTTTGAACAGTAAAAACCATGTTTACTTTAGTATATGTATATAATGTTTATATAAACAGAGTACGCTTAAGAAGCAAAAAATAATTTTATAGGGAAAACCATATACTTAAGGAACAACTAAAAACGAAAGAGATGTTAATTTAAATAAGAAGTACCCGTGAATGATATATTTTAGAATATAGGATTTAGAAGATTGTAAGAAAAAATATTTAAATGATATATACGAAAAGCTTATTTTACCATGAATTAAAGCGGAAAAAAAACACATTGGAATGAAAGATTTAAAAACATAACATATCTCCGTTCTATTATATTTAACCTTTTGTCTATTTTATAACTTTGGTCTTGTTTTATTTTATATCATTTACATTCAATAAACTTGATATATGATCGTAGGTATAATCTATCGACAATATCATATCTGATTTCACTTAAAAATATAGAGTTCAAATCCCTCACCCTAAATTATAATAATAATAATAAAAAAAAAAAAACTTGACATGGGGATAACGATTGTGACCAACCATTTTCTAACTCAAGCAACCCAATCAAATGATCTCTTATTAGGATGTTGAGATTAATTAATTATCTAGCTACAAATTAAATACAGCCGGCCGAAGCCGTATAAAGTTTTTTTTTTTTTTTTTGTCCAGACTAATTATATTGGTTAAACAACCAACCACTAATAGTACTTTTATCTTTTAGTTTACCTTAATAAACAATGCACCACTCTAATCTGGCATAGTATAATGCTTCCGACACCGATATGATCAGAAGGAGACAAATTAAGCATCTTTTGGTAAGGAAGGATTTGAGTACTGAACGAATCTATCATTTTCTAAAATATTTTTAGCGATTCAAAATTATCATATAACATGTATTTTCTTATTCCGATTATGAAATTATAAACAAAATTAACACTTTTAAAAATAGAATTTTGTCTAAAAATAAAATTTATTAGAACTGTTAACATATAATTCATTTTTTGAAGAGATATCGAACCCGTTTGAGGTCACTTTTGCGGACGGTGAA
Organism: Ficus religiosa; assembly: GCA_024759925.1. Taxonomy (NCBI): domain Eukaryota; kingdom Viridiplantae; phylum Streptophyta; class Magnoliopsida; order Rosales; family Moraceae; genus Ficus; species Ficus religiosa. The sequence goes on from JAFMPE010099529.1 coordinate 1,185, forward strand.
ATAAGGTTTGGTTTCCAAACCTTTGTTTGGTGTATGGTTTGGATTCCAAATGAAAGCTTTGAAACAATAGTGAACCCATATCGGTTGCACTATTCGAGATTCCCACTAACAGTCGTGTGAAAGTAGGGAAAAATGATGTGGTTTACAAATAAATTTTTCACATTTTGGTAACGAATTTTGGTAGTCATTAATTATTTCATAATTTTTCTTTTACTTATTTTTAGATGTTCTAATTATTTTTGGATTTTACTCCAACTATTTCACAAACTTTTGAATTACTTATTTAAGCTTTTTTTATTTATTTATTATATCTATATAAAAAATTACACATTCTCAAAACATTTTTTTTTCCAATTATTCTTTCATCAAACACAAAACCCAAAAATAAGAAGAAGAAGATTATTTGCCTTTTTACCATTTTCCCCGCAATACTGCCAAAATTATTTTCCTTAATTTGTAAGAGCTAGCTCAGAAAATTCTTTTTATTAATATTATTACCATATAACTGTAAGTATATGTTGGGGGAAGTACATTAGTCATAAACTGTAAAAAGTAAAATAAATCCACTAAAAAAAAAAACTAGATTAAGAGACATGGGAATATGATGACGATTACTTGTAACATGCATATGATCAACATTAAAAAAAAAAAAAAAAGAAGAAGGCATATAAGCTTTAATTAGTGTAAAAAATATATTATTTTTCTTCCAAAATAGAAAAAAGAAGTTACTTTGTCTAATTTCCTGGAGTAGATTTGAGCAAAAGCAAAATCACTTGTCGTATCTATATATGCGGCGCTGCAGAGTCCTAATTGGTAAATTAATATTCAACAGTTGTAAACCTAACTCTAGATGACAATTATGTGTGTGTGTATATATACACACACACACATAAATATATAAAGAAAACTAAAAAAAGGTAAATAAAACCAATGGAATGTACAACAAAAGAAGGAATTAGACTAGTTACATCTATGATTATTTATATTAAAAACTTATTAAACGCAACATAAAACTGCTCTCAGCCGTTCAAAAATTAATATATCAATAAGATATATATGCTCACAAAGAAAAAATTTACATATATATATGCTCTTTTTAAATCAATATTTCTCCATTATAATTTAATTAGTTTTTATAAGTTATTGGATTCCTCTGCAATTGTTTTGATATCAACATCTACATATACACTCACATATTTGTACATATACTGTATTAATTAGTTTACGTATGTAGAAAATTAGGACTAGTTATATAGTTGTATAAAAAAAATAAATAATCATTAGTGAAAGCATGTAATATTTGTCACTTACTATTTCTAATGAATGATCTTTTTTCCCATTAGAGCTAATCACAGTGTGCATAGCAGTATGTGTGTCTATATATATATATATATAGACACACACACACACACAAACACAAGCATATTTAGAAACTTTGGTAATTAGTTGTAACTTGTCTGAGTATGACAACAATAGGCTAGAGGGGAAGGTGGCTTTGATAACCGGAGGAGCAAGCGGAATTGGAGAATGCACAGCCACAGTATGATTTATCTTACTTTGATTACTTACCTTGTAACTTATTTGGTCACTTTTTAGTTCATACATATACTTGGATAGTTCCTATAGTATTTTGGTCGCTTTTATATTATCTGCAACATTTAATTATTAAAAATATAATTAAGAATTATTTATTTGTTCTAATTATCCGATCATTTTAAATTATACTCATTTTTTATATTCACTCACTAGCGTATATATTTATATATATATATTTTAATATTACCTATTGTAATTGATATGAGTTTAGCTCCTTAATACAAAAGCCAATTGAAGTGGAATATTATATCTTTTCTTACCATCATCAGGCAATTTCTATACTCTAATTTTGTATAAGAATACCATGTGATCATCGTGTGTAATTTTAAATATCGTTAACCAGTGCCTTGACTAATCTCATAAGATCAGTGCCAACATCTTGCATACATATCACTTGATTCTCTCTGGTTCATCCTATTTACATGTAATGTGTCAGCATGGCCCCTTCACACTCGTTCACTATCTATCACTCATAGAGTCTTACAAGCACGGTACACGTATGTTCCCCCACTGACCTGGGAACAAAAGTCTAAGGACTAACTTAGTAATTTACCTAATAAAAAAAAAAATTGAAAACAAACTAGGATTAGAACTTATATCGCAACAATTATTCTTTCAAACAATACTCTTGTTTTTATCATTTTTCTTTTTTGGCTTGTCAAAAATTTCTAATAATAACAATATCATTGCTAACCAAGTAATGAGTTATCTAACGTTTATGGTAACAACGGATCTAGTAGTGACATCTCAAAAAGAAAATAGTGAAAATCATTACTATTTTGACTTTCTTTCTTATTTTTATCAAATAAAAATATTTAAAACCTTTTTTTTTATTTCTTTTATAAAAAAGATAGCCCTAAAAAAGGGACATCTAAGTTGAATTTCATTTTAGTTTGAAACTGTATACTTATATAAGAACCTCGCTTAATTACTTTGTCTCGTTCACCTAGCCTTGCCCGCTAACGGCGACCAACAATCATAAATGACAACTATTGGAACAAAAAGCAATGTGCCGATCGCCTACCCTCCTACAACTTGAGCTTAATTTAAAGGTTTAAAATGTGCTTGGACCCCAAACTCTACTCTCAAGTCTCTGTTCGTTAACGTTGCGGTAGAGTTCATTTTATAAATCATTTGATGAATATCAACAGTTGAAAGGTTGAAATGTTGTTTGTGTATAAGAATTATAATGCACCTAATCTCGAAAGATTTATTTATTTATATTTTTTGCTCAATCATCTCGAAAGAATGTTCATACAATCGAAAGCTCATAAGAACTTCATTGCTAAAGGATTGTCGCATTAACAGAAGCCAACGAGGAAATTAAACCAATTCCATGTCTATAATATTCCCAACACAAAAAAAAAAAAAAAAAAAAAAATCAATCGTAAAAAAGAATGCTAAACAAATTACAGAACACAAAAACCCAAATGGAAATTACAATATTAACCATCCGAAAATTGGATTTGGTGTTGAAAGTATTCGTGTGAGGTGAAATCGCTGTTTGGGAGTTCATTTTTTTAATTTATTTTTCCTACAATACTATAAATCAGTGTTTATTTTAGTTATTGTACACTTTTAATATCTTATTCACCGGATTAAATTTAAATAGTAATAGATAAAACCTTGTGAACCTCACAGATTCTCTTATTATTATTATTTTTTTTAAGTTTTATTCATTAGAATTGTCACAATAACTGACAATGAGAGGTCAAATTTGCCAACTGTTTTGATTAGTTATATCGTGTAATATGGGCTCCTACTTCTATTTTTATTTTTATTTTATTATTTTTATTTTTTAATTGAACTGTATTATGGGTCCCTTGGCTCCGTTGGTTGGTGATGTATTCGATATATTTATAAGGTACCACACAATAATTTTAAATTGAGTATTATTTTAGTGACCCATGAGTATGGGATCACCTTCATGAGTGCGCCTCATTGTTTCTTTTTCCTTTTTTTTTTTATTATTTAATTTTTTCGTTAATAACAAATATTAGAGTGACTCAAACTTTTTATTATTATTATAATTTTTTTTTTTTTTTGTGAAGGCGGACTCAAACTTTGATTTTATTATCATAAAGCCGATACAATTGTTATTGAAAATAAGTTTTTTCTTTTATATAAGCAAAAAATAAAGATTAAAAAAAATGAAAAAAAAATAAGGTTTTACAAAACTAAAAACATGAAGCCTAAATAAAATTAATAGAGCCAAAAGCAAACAAATAAATGGAAAAAAAGAAAAGAAAAGAAAAGAAAAGCAATGTAGGATAAACTTTTTAGGATTTTCTCATTTTAAAATCATTTCCACCACCGTGATGCATGTTTTTTTTGCCTCCGTGAGCTACTGATCAAAATGGTAGGTAATATAATTGAACGTGATGCATGTTTTTATCATATATATATATATATATATGTAAATATTAGTTTAATCTTGCAATTTGTCTAGATGTCAACTAAAAAGATTCTTCCACCAGGAGCATTAAACAACAAAGAATCTGTTTCACGTGCACTTTAAAAATAATACTTAAAAAAAAAAAAGTGGAGGGTGCTCACGTGAGTAGATCTTTGCTTCCTCCAACTTTTCTTTTTCTTTCCTTTTGTTCACTATTAAAATTCGACACCCCCCAAAAAAAAAATAAATAAATAAAAAAGGACCGTCTGATTAGCCTTAACTTGAGCAGTTGTATATTGGACTTTTCAAAAACTGCGTCAAGATAAGATAAGATAAGATTTAAAAAAAAACAAAAAAACCCTCAAACTTCTTTTTAATTGCGAAAATCGACTGTTGTGCACCCTTCCTTAGCTGACACTGAAAAATTTTCTTAGAAGCCAAGTGAGAGAATTTAGAAGAGAGAGGCTCTAATTAGAGGATTTTGGATTTTCCCCAAAAAAATAAAAAAAAACGCCTGACCTAACAGAGTAAATCAAAATTGTAAGAATTAAAACAAGAATGTGACTGAAAACCTAGAAATGATGGGACCACCTCCCAGATCCTTTTTATTCACAAAAAAAAAAAATGAAAAAAATTGAGTAGACTCACATTAATAAACCAATAATTATTATTATTTTTTTTTATGAAGATAACAATTTCATTTAACTAAAACAAATTTGAAAATTACAGTCAACAAAACAAATAATTAATTAGCACAAATAAAACAAATAAGTTATTACGAATACTAAAAACATGGATGATTTTTTTGTGCATTCTAACCTTTAACGTGCATATGCAACTCCTCTAAAATAAAATAAAATAAAAAAGAATATTCGACTCTTTTAAAATTCCATTTGCGTGGTTTTAGAACATATATAGTTTAACGATAATACCACACCTGATTCCATCAAAAAGTGTAGAGTTTAAATTCTTCACCTCCAAGTTTCAAAAAAAAAAAAAAAAATCCATTTGCCAATAATTAGTGTAGGATTTTTCTTATTGGTACAATAAAGAATCTATTGTCGTTGATTTTTGTCCAACTAATCTATAATCTGATATTCTCGAAGCTACAAATCTAAGAAGAGATCACACAAAATCAAACAGAACTATGGGATCCCAAAATTAGATTAATCTTATTATACCAAACTCTACACTTCAATTAAAAAAAAAAAAAAAAAAAACTCCACACAACTATAGAAGTGAGATCTCAAAGTAGATATATATATATATATTTAAATATATTATGAAATAGAAGAGAAGAAAAACAACAAATCTTATTGACAAAAAATATCCATAATGATCTCCTTCTCTGATATGATTGATCGTTGAAGTTTAAAATGAAGATGAGACGACAAGAAAAAGAAAAGAAGAGGAGAACTCAGTGGATTCGTAATTCATGTTTTTACTGTCATTATTTCTTTATTATTGACTTTATTCTAATCCAACGGGTGTAATTGAGTCTTGTCATGTAACTCACTTTTTCGACATCCTGTTTATCCACAAAGGAAAAAAAAGATTAAAAAAAACAAAATCCACAAGAACGGTCAGCTATTTCTTTTTATTTTTTAGCCAAAAAAACTATTTCTTTTTATTAATTATTGGTAGGAACTTTCCTTAAATTGAAAACGTTGAAAACGTTAACCATCTGTTTGGATTAAGTGTCTAATTTTTAAAAATGGAAAATTTTGAATAAATAATGCAAAATTTGTCATACTTCTCAGCACGACTTCATCGGTACCATTGGATTCTAATCCAACGGGTGTAATTGAGTCTTGTCATGTAGCTCAGTTTTTCTACATCCTATAAAAGGGAGTCCTCCATACAACAAAAACAAATCAAAAAGCATATATTTTAGACTTTCAACCCAAAAAAGGGAGTCCTCCATACAACAAAAACGTTACAGAGTTTCAACCCCAAAAAGAAAAAAAAAAAAAAAATTACAGAGAAACAACATTTTAGATTCTTGCCCCTCTCCTCTCCCTCTGTCTACAAAAATGGCAACCATTTCACCATTATCGGCAATGTCAAGAAGGTTAGACCGCCGAATTCCCTCTTTTTATTTTTGATTTTTTTTTATTTTTATTTTTAAGCTTATTTATCTTTGTTTTTGTGGTGGTCAATTCTTGGTGAATATTTGTGTCTTTGTGAAGTTGATTGCAGAGGAAAACAATGTCAATCTCAACTTTTTTGCTGAATATTTTAATCTCAACTTACGTACATGAATTTTTTTTTATAAAGTATACTTTCAGTTTATTTATTTTTCATAATCAAATGTATATATTCAATAAACGATCTGTACATTATCTTGATCTATACTCTATTTTGATCTAGAATATGTCCAAAATATCCTTGAATACAAGAAAGAGAAAATAACCAAAAAATTTTTTAAAAATATAATAAAAGGAATAGAAAATCTTCAAAAACTGGTATTTTCCATTCCCATCTTCTTCTTCATTTTCAGACCAAAATGAAATATTGACTGATTAAAGAGATGAATTTGTGTATTAATAATTAAATGTAATCTAAATATATACATTTGATGAGGGGGCAAAAAAAAACCGGGATATTCTTTCTAAATAAACCTAAAACACTGGATTTGACAAGTCATTAAATTTTTAATTTAAAAAAAAAATCGCCCCATTAAGTTAGAAAATAATCGTTTTAATCTCTTTTATTAATTTGTGCACACTCAGCAATATTTTATTTGCTCAGGATTAAGTTATCAAATTAGAAGTTTAGAAAACGGCCTTGTACTTCAGGGGATTATAACTATCCTAATTTTTAAATAAACAAGGATTAAGAGTTTATGTGGTTATGTGTCATAAGAAAAACTCAAATTACTAGATGCAGCCGAGAGCTAATTTAGCAACTTGATGCAATCCTGTAGGCTAGAGGGGAAGGTGGCTCTGATAACCGGAGGAGCAAGCGGAATCGGAGAATGCACCGCAAGAGTGTTCGCCCATCACGGAGCTAAGCTAGTCATAGCCGACATACAAGACGACCTCGGCCGTTCACTCTGCGAATCCATAGACAAAACAAATTGCATATACGTCCACTGTGATGTCACGGACGAATCACAAGTGAAAAACGCCGTGGACACAGCCGTTAAGGCCTATGGAAAGCTGGACATTATGTTCAACAACGCCGGTACGGCTGAGAAGGGCAACCCGCGAATCCTGGAATATCAGAAGACAGATTTCGAGCGGGTGATGAGCGTGAATGTAACGGGAGCTTTTCTCGGCATAAAGCACGCTGCTCGGACAATGATCCCCGCAAGAAGCGGCAGCATCATCTCAACCGGTAGTATAGCTTCCTATACTAGTGGTGTATCCTCCCACGCTTATGCCGCCTCGAAGCATGCCCTGTTAGGCCTGACCAAAAACGCGGCGGTTGAGTTGGGACAATTCGGTATCAGAGTGAATTGCTTGTCGCCTTACGGCATAGCGACGCCGTTGGCGACGGAGGTTATAGGGGGAAACGTGGAGGAGGTTGAGAATTTGTTTAATTCGACTGCTAACTTAAAGCACGTGACGCTTAAGGTGGAGGATGTGGCAAATGCGGCTTTGTTTTTGGCTTCCGACGAGGGAAGGTATATAAGTGGGCATAACCTTCTTATTGATGGTGGTTTCAGTATTGTTAATCCTTCTTTCCAACTGTTTCAATACTCAGATCAGCCCTGATCACATTCTATGGTCACAGTAGTGTTCTGTTTCAACGTTACTGAACGTTTCAATGTTTATTGTAGTTTTTGCCGCTTTTTTTTGCCGCTTTTATGTTTTTTTGTCAAACACGAAGGCAATAACGCACAACTCTCTCGGGACATATGGACCACAGATGGACACACAATTCATTTCAATTATTCGGTGGACCGAGTGTATCATGTCATCATGTTTATGTGGTACACCAATCCAATAAAAATTTGACATTTGGATCATTTTTTCATTTCATTTATTCATTTAATTTTTCTCTTTCCTAATGTACAATGTATTAGTTGTCAATTTAAAACTATCATTAATATCTCACATAAATCTTATTATAATCAATTCAATTTAAATAAATATTATCTTTTTTATTTATATCTTTTAATATATTTAATAAATTTTTGCTTTAAAAAAAAAAAAAGAAAGAAACTAAGGAACCATATATGAGGAACCTTCCTCGATCAAACCGTGAGGAAAAAAAAAAAAGGTTCTAAGCTTTCCAAAAAAAAAAAATTGAAGGCTCTGTAAAGTTTTGGGCATGAGAGAAGATGGTAAGTTCAACACCTATCAGCAATGGAGATTGAAGAAGATAGTTTATGCGGTTAAAATCTATTGATTTTAATATTATTTTTTTGAATCATTTGATATAATTAGTTCATTTTTATTTTTTAGAAAAATAAATACTTTTTTACATTTCATACATTTAATTAATTTTTGCTTTCCGGAAATAAAAGAAGTACCACAACTACAGTTTTGATCCCAAAATCAACGAAAATAGAGTTTAATTTAAAAAAAAAAAAAGGGCCAAAAAACAAAAAACAAAAAAAATGATATTTACTTTTGCATAAATAAAATGAGTTTGAAAATGCAAACTAATCAGTATATTGAATGTGTTTTTATATTTTATGTTAATTTTGTACTAAACATATTACATCAAATCGAGAGGAATTTTTAAAGAGAGAAAGAAGACAGAGAAGCTCTGAGAGATATTGAGGTTTTTGAGATCTGGGACTAGTGGTTTGGCCTTTCGTTGGGTTGCCGGCCTTTGTTGCTCGTGGGGGAGTTCACCGTGGTCTCCGAAACCATGCTCGTGTTGTTTGGGTGCCGAGCGTGAATAGTTGGTCACCGTTTGTCGTCCTCAGATCCGGACGTGTCTGTCGTGAAGGCTCATGGATACTGCAAGAGCTGGGCTGCGGGGTGGTGGTGAGGGGTTTGGGTTGGTGCATGGGCCTACGTTGCCCGTCGTGGGTGGCATGTGTCCCTCACGTGCAGCTTGTTTTTCCTCCTTGTTGCTGGCCTTCTTTCCACGATGGTCTGATCGCGCCGATGGTTGCTCCAGCGTTGATGGGTGTCGCTTTGCCGGAGGTTGCAGTAGTTCCCCTTTTTTCTTTTGTCTATTTTCTGTGTTTGTTTGTAATAAGGGCGGAGGTTTCCCATTTGGTTTCACATGTAGGTTTTTTGTGTTGATCTGAGTTTTGTTGACTGGGTTTTAGTCATTGTTTGACTAAGTGTTGTTTGATGGGTAGATCTTGCGTTCGCATCACCAGTTGTAGGAGTTTTCCTCCATGTTTGGGATAGGGGATCGCTTCGGCTTTCTCTGAATGGGCTGATTACCTGTGTGTTGTCCCATTGGTTTGTGGACTTTAGGTCCATTTAGTGGTTCCCTAGCCGTTCGATAGTTGGCCGGTTAGCTTATTCCGGGTTCTTTTCTATGGGTTTGTCCCTCTACTGGTATCTGTCTCTTGCCCTTTAGTGACTTAATAATAAAATTTCTTATTTAGTCAAAAAAAAAAAAAAAAAGCAAACTAATCAATACAAAAATTAAATATCTGAATGCACTCTTTTAAATTTCAAAGTATTTTCCGCGAACATTTTTTTAAGGTCCAAACGATACTGAATTAAAAAAAAGAAAATTAACTTTCAAATTTTTTTTCCTCACGGTTTTTATGAGGAAGGTATCTCATATTTGGTTCCTTAATTTCTTTTTTCTGTTAAAGCAAAAATTCATTAAATATATTAAAATATATAAATAAAAAATGATATTTATTTAAATTGAATTGATTATAATAAGATTTAGGAAAAATATTTATGGTAGTTTTAAGTTGACAACTAATATATTGTACATTAGGAAAGAGAAAAATAAAACAAATGAATGATATAGAAAAACGACCAAAATATCAAATTTTTTATTAGATGGATTTACCACATAAGTACGATGACGTGATACATTCAGTCCACTGAATAATTTCTCTTAAAAAACACACATCATGTTTACTATAAATAGATTTCTTTTTTTACTTTAAAAAAAAAAAAAAAAAAGCGTACCCCCACATTATCAAATCAATCTGTGTTGCAACATGTTTTTTTTTCTTTTAATTATTTTCATACCCATTGTACCAAACATTTAATCAGAATTTATATTATCTTGTTTTTGTTAAATATGAGTAGGTTGGTCAATCTTGAATTGAAATATTTTACCATTGTTCAATTAAAGGATTGAGCATTAATTATGACGGTTTTTCCTTTAAACGTTTTTTTTTTTTTTTTGGAAAAAAAGAGGATTACTAAAAAACAGAAGAAAATTATGAAGAAGAAGAAACATGTAACATGAAGAATGTTATGAACAAGGTGATTTTTAATCAACGTAAGATTTTTTTGGAAAAAAAATCTAAAATAAAGAAAGCTTTTTTTTTACCCTATTTAGATTTTTATATGTTTTTTTTTTAAATCAAATCAAAATTATAATAGTTGTATGTAAGAGGGTTAAATTAGGAATTATGAAAATGTTGTTTACAAAAGGTAATTTGATGGGGGTATTTATAAATATAGTAGGTGTAAGTATAGAAGTGAGATCTCAAAGTAGATATATATTTAAATATATTACGAAAATACTGAACCTAAAAGATACAAGAAAAGAAAATATATATATATATATATATATAAACAGACAATAAAAAGAAAAGAAGTGGAGAACTCTTTGGACACGTAATTGTTTTTCCTGTCATTATTTCTTTATTTATTTTATTCTTATTACGCAGCATGGTGCGTTTAGCATTTAAAACGTTAAAAAGATTAGTGAACTTTAATTTTCTCATCTTTTGGCTTATTAGCTAAGCCGACAAATACTATGTCATGTAATTAAATTTAATTACATTTTAGAGTATTTAGATATCATATGTGTAGATATGTGTGTGTGTGAGTTTTATATTTCTCAATGGTCTTGCTCCTGATTGATTTTCTCTCTGTTATAGCCGGTGTCTAAAATCATTATGTAAATTTCCCAATCCAACGGGTGTCATTGAGTCTTTTCCTGTAGCTCACTTTTTCTACATCCTATAAAATGAGTCCTACCTACAACAAAAACATACCATCAAAAGCAGATAAGTACATTACAGAGAAACAATAATTTAGATTCCTGGTTCTCTCCTGTCCCTCTTGTCTACAATGGCAACCTCTTCACTATTATCGGCAGTGTCAAGAAGGTTAGTTAGACTGCCGAATTCCTTTTTTTTTTTTTTCCCTCTGTTTTTGTGATGGTAATTTCTTGGTGAATATTTGTGTCTTTGTGAAGTTCATTGCTGATGAAAACGATGTCAATCTCAACCTTCTTTTTCTTTTTTTTGGGTTAATTTTTGTTTTTCCTCATGCGTTTTAAATTTATTAATAAAGTATTCGTTCAGTTTTTTAATCTAATTAAATGTGTGTGTGTGTATATTAATGCATAATCTATACCTTCTCTTGATCAACACTCTATTTTGATCTTGAATACGTCCAAAATACCCTTAAAATAATGAAATAAATTAAAAAAATATAAAAAGAATAGAAAATCTTCAAAAAATGATATTCCCATTTCCACCTTCTTTTTCTTTAGATTTTTTTTAAAGTGTTTTATTTCTCTTTTAAGGGTGTTTTGGGTACTTTTGAGGCAAAATGAATTTTGATTGCATAAAGATATAAATTTGTGTATTAATAATTAAATTTAATCTTTATTTATACATTTGATGAGATAAAAAAACTGGAGATATACTTTTTAAATAAACCTAAAACACTGGAGCAAGTTATCCCTTAAATTTTAACTTCAATAAATCATCCCAAGAATTTAATAAAGTGTTTTAAATAATCGATTTAATCTCGTTTATTAATTTAAGGAAACTCTGGTAATATTTTATTAACTCATGATTAATTTATCAAAATTAAAAGTTTAGATAACAACTTGTTAATTTAATATACTTATCGGGTTTAAAGTGCCAACTATCCTAATAATTTTTAATTTAAAAAAGGCAAAAAGAATTTATGCACGGTCGTGTGTCTAAGAAAGCTTAATCACAACATGGAGCCGAGAGCTAATTTAGCAACTTGATGCAATTGTGTAGGCTGGAGGGGAAGGTGGCTTTGATAACCGGAGGAGCAAGCGGAATCGGCGAATGCACCGCAAAAGTGTTCGCCCATCACGG
>JAFMPE010099640.1:0-13369 GCA_024759925.1 Ficus religiosa
AGGTGGTCGATATATACTACTAAATTGCTAAATATGAACTAGTAAATAAGATCGTATCAGATTCTTGGACTAAATTATTGAAGATTGATAACTTGGGACAAGATTATGATCACAACGATTATTAAAGGAAAAGGTCCTACAAACTTTCGACTTGAGGTGAAAATGGATTTTAAACTGAGCAAAAGTGACGTAATGGTAAACGCCACTATTAATCAATCTTTGGTTTTGATTTGCATAGGTAGGTACTCAAAAGTGACGTTTTTTAATTAATGCTCCATATGCAGGAGCTTTTGGTTTTCTGCCCGTCAATTGAAGAGTCAAAAGGTCAACCTCATATGTTTTTTGCATAAGGGTACAGCACAGGTCAAAAAGATAATCTACTAGATATCATCGAAATCAACAATGACCATTGACTCGTTGGAGAACATCTAATCTTTTCCGTTTTCAACACAAAATGGTTGGCCATCCCAACACAAATCAATGAAGCATAATTTGAGAGATGGCCTATGATAATCCACCATATTATTTATGCTATTTTCATAGATTCCTTTTCAAAATTAATCATGTAAATCTTTTATTTATCCAAAATAACACATCATTACAAAAGTTATCATTCAAAAATAAAATAATCAGTGTATAAAAAAGGGAAATTGTAGTAAATATTTTGAGGCATAGATTTGAAAATCAATCAGTTTCCAAAAAAAACTTTTAGAGCTGTTTCTCAATAAGTCTTATATAATCGTAAATATCATTTCTATTAAATTAAAAGAAGAAAATAGTAAGATTTTTCAGTGGAAAAAAAAAAGTAAGGTTTTAAAAATATTTGAGGTCAATAGTAGTAAATTTATTAAGTAAATAATTTATTTAAACAGTAAATTCATTTCTAAAAGAGATGACACTGTAAATTAAATAAAAGTGAGTTTAAAACGTGATGTTAAACCGGAGCTTACTATGTGATGCTTTTGGCTAGAAAAATAAAATAAAAGTAGGGTGAGTGAATTTTCAGGTTTCTTTTTTTATTTTCGAAAAGATCCCCCACAGCACTAATTATCTAACAAAATCTTAAAAAAGAACGCAAATATTTGGGTAATCTGAATACGCGGAGAGAATATCAACATGTAAGGATGCTAATAAGTGTCGTTGACTAAATCTCTTAGAAGACAACTGAAAAATGGAACTAGAATTGATTCTTAATTCCTAATAACTCACATTGAATAATTAAAGAAGAAGATATATATATATATATATATACGAACTAAAGTAATAACAGGTGAGCTGATATAGTGTTTGTCCTCGTATATAAATTGAGTTCGAGTATTTCCATCGCGTTGATCATGATATATGACAACAAAATATATGTCATGCAAATCTGTCAAGGTTCCAGGCTGAGGATTTCAATATTCCCTTCTATGACTTTTGTTTTTGTTTTTTTGTGTTTTCGTGTGGGGGGGGGGGATGACCGTACAAAATAGAATCATATAATTTCCATCGATCACTTAGTGCGTACCAAGATATATGTACTATTTGTCCTCGAATGTATCCATCTCAGAGATTTCTTACAGACGGACTTTAAAAAAAATAATAAAAATAAAAAAAATAAAAATAAAAGAGAAAAGAAAAGAAAAGTTCGAAAAGAAATCGACCAAGCATTACTTATCCATTGACTTGAATAAAATATTTGACTTCCTACGCTAAAATCGACGTAAGTCAAAATAACATAGAACATATTCGTATTCCCTGTGATAAGAACTACACTTTATCTCTCCCCTTACATATATAAATATATATATATGTATAACACTGATCTCTCTTCCGGCAGAGATTCTATTCCCACAAAGATTATAAGGACGACTTTAAACAGTTTTTATGACTGTGACAAATGCTAAGAATATGGACGCGTTTGACATGTATAGTGTTATATATGTATTGATTCTAGACGTGTGATATGTTCTAGCAGATATATCTCGCAAGTCAAAAATATATCTAGGTCTATAAATAGATGTTAATATGTGTCCAGTAAATAAGCAAGAGAAAGTGGCTTGGATTTAATAAATATTATATGAAAGTTTAAGTTCTTGCATGAAGAAAATAGGGAGAGGATATGAGAACTCTATAGCCTATATATATGATATATGTAAAGGAGCTCACAAGTCCAAGTATGAGTAAGAGGTAGAAGAAATATTGTAAGAGCCATAGAGAGAGAAAATTCGGAGTGATTATTCATGGTTTGGAAAAAAAAAAAAAAAAAAAAAAAAAAAAGCACACATGGTGTTTATTTGAAGCCTTGCATCAGGAGAGTAGAGAGTGAACATGAGCCAGGAATGACTTGCCGGACGGTGACTTATTACTTGACCGGTAGTAGAAGTAACCAATCCGGCAACGTTCCTGGTTCACGCTGGCTCTCTATTTTCTCATGCAAGGCAAGGAAATATTGTGGGTTGGGTTACCACTGTGTTTGATAATAAAATATGAAGGAAGGAGAAGGTAAGAAGTAACAACTTAATTCATCAGGAAAAAAAAAAAAAAAAACTAAATTGGGGAGGGGAAAATTTGTTCTAGCATATTGTTTGGTAAAGGAGGAAAAAAAAAAAGTTTCCCTTTCCTACTTTTTTTTTTTTTTTTTTTTTTTGGAACTACTTGTAACTTTCTTTCGTTTGGTAAATTTACGTGATGAGCACATTGTGCAAGATGGGTGGTTTTTCAGGTGTCAACTTATTACCAAAACCTGAATTACAAAATAGAAAAAAATGTTTTTTTAACTGCTTAAACGATGGAATTTCGTTGAAAAGCGACATACATCGTGGTAGAGAGATGAGTATCATTGTTCGTTGGCCTGTTGTCAGTTTAAAAACATTATTTTATCGCCCAAATACAACAACGTCAACAGACCTTTAAGAAACCTAAAATTTGCATTATTTAGCCTTTGATGGTCCCAACGAATCATAGAAGTCAAATCTTGCTGCATCGCATCATTATTCATGAATCAAGTATGAATGATGTTCAACCAAAATAAATAAATAAAAAGGCTGCTATTTTCATGGACAAGATTTTAGGTTTGAGGATGTCCCACTGCAATGAGTCGAACAATTTTAAAAAGAGACCTAAAATTCATCGTCAACGTGTTATATATGAGATCATGTAAAGAAGCTCAAGTATTACCTCCTCAATGCACTGGAAAACTTTCCGAGTCCTGAAATCAAGTAGTGAAAATAACAGATTTGAACTAAGGTGTTGTGTGGAGAAATTTTTGCCTTTACATCTTCTAATATTAAGAAATGGTTAATCTTTTAGTTCCATTTTTCATATAGTGACACATAGCTGGTTATCATTATCATTTTTTTGGGGATAAATTGAGAAGAATTTTCTATTTGTCTTCTGAAATATTTTGGAAAACACCAACCTTTTTGAACATAGATCATGAGCCTTTTATCCCTCTATTTGGGTTTTTCCTCTTACTAGATGTGGTTTTTAACGAGGCATCCTCTGGCCTTTCCTAAATCTTTAGGAGGACGTTACGATGGCCAAGATTTATCGGTTTTTCTGCTGTTTGTCATCGAGTCTTCTCAGTATCTTGCTTTTAGTTTTGTTCATTTTAGGTGTTCAATTATTCTTCATGATTTCCTAGGTTGCCAGTCCCTTCACCGGCATTTGATAAAATACGATATGGAGAAGAAGAATGACACATACAGATCGAGAAATTCTAGCTAGATGACTTGTCCGCTAATTGTTTGTTTAATTTATATGCTTGCTCCTTTGAGCTATTTTGATTATATTTTGTAATTTTTTTTGTTCTTTTTTCATATATTAAGAGTGAAGGGCTTGCAGTAAAAATATGAGAGGGAACAACTAATATCAAACCACTTTAACACAACCAGAGTCTAGAATATAAATCAACGACAGATACAAACCAAAAGTCATAAAAAGAAAATTAAAACCTAACATCTATGATTTAAACTGGCCTTTAGGTTTTAAGCCAAAACAATGTTCTGAAACTCGCACATAAATATAAGAAAGACAGAGAATGATGAAAGGTTTTTTGTATTAACTCACTTAGAATACAAGGTTACACAGTTTCTCTTTTATAGAAGAGAAAACAATAATAACATAAAAGGAAATAACAAAAACAGGAAACTGATTTACAATCACTAGCTCTCCTAACACATTTCCTAATTTACATAATTGACTAATAGCCTAATTACAGTACAATGCATATTTACTAATTTCAGTAATAGTTACCGAAACCTCCTCTTTTCCAACACTCCCCCTCAAGCTGGTTTGAAGATATCCTTCATACCCAGCTTGCTGATTAATTTGTCGTACTGTCTTGTAGGAAGTCCCTTGGTAAGTACATCTGCAACTTGTTCAGTGATAGGCATGTATGGCATACAGATCAAACCTTCTTCAAGTTTTTCTTTGATAAAGTGTTTGTCTATCCCCACATGCTTTGTTCTATCATGAAGCACTGGATTGTGAACAATTGAAATAGCAACTTTATTATCACTATATACTCTCATAGGCAATTGGTTAGAGATCTTTAACTCCTCCAAAAGTCTCTTAATCCACAATAGCTCACAAATTCCATGAGCAACCGATCTAAATTCAGCTTCTACACTGCTTCTCGCTACCACATTCTCTTTTTTACTTCGCCAAGTGACTAAGTTACTTCCAACAAAGGCGCAGTATCCTGAAGTTGACCGCCTATCTAGAATACTCCCAGCCCAATCTGCATCAGTTTAGGCTTCAACTTGCAAATGCTCGTGGTTTTTAAATAGTAAGCCTCTACCTGGATTCCCTTTTAGGTACTTGAGAATCCGATAGACTGCATCAAAGTGTTCTTGTCCAGGTAAATGCATGAACTGACTAACCATGCTAACCGCAAAGGCTATGTCTGGCCGTGTATGTGACAAGTAGATCAGTCTTCCAACAAGCCATTGGTACCGCTCTATATTCAGAACTTCTTCAACTTTAGATGGCTGGAGCTTAAGATTGGGCTCAAAAGGTGTCTCGGCTGTTTACATCTTAGCAGACCTATCTCACCAATTAAATCAATGACATATTTACGTTGGTTTACAAAAATACCTTCTTTAGATCTGGCAAACTCCATTCCGAGAGAATATTTCAAAGCACCCAAATCCTTGATCTCAAAGTCAGCTGCAAGTCTCTTCTTTAGTCTCTTCAGTTCTACCTAATCTTGAACCATCAGATCTTGACATTCCTATAGCAGTTAGGAAAGGTACCCAAACCTGCACTAAATATCCCATGGCCAAATATTTGTCTAATGAAAAACTGTCTCACAATTATAGGGCTTTTACCTCAAAAATTTCACATTTGTTTGTCCCTAGAAATATTTAGGAAGCACTTAATGATCCGAATTGGAAATTAACAATGATGGAAGAGATGAATGTTCTGAGATGGATTTAAACTGGCCTTTAGGGTTTAAGCCAAAACAATGTTCTGAAACTCGCACGTAAATTACACGTAACACTCATATAGCTCTTTCCAATGATATTGTTCTTTTGAGCGCAAACAAAAACGCAAGAAATTAAAACCAGTTGCTGTCAAGAAGTTTTACCACATCATTTATATATTTCTATTTCTATTATTCTTCTTTTTCAAATTGCAAAGTACTATTAAAAATAAGGAAAAAAAAAAAGGTACAAATTAGAAAAAAAAAAGAGAGAGAGAGAGAGAGAGAGAGAGAGAGAGAGAGAGAGAGAGAGAAAGGAAACTTGAAAAGCACTAAATAAAAATAAAAATTTTAAAAATAGTTAATAAGATTTGTCCAGGTTAGAATCCCTCCCCTTGCTAGTTTTTCATTTGTAAGAGGTCTTTCTCTCTTCTAGTCCGTTGGTTAATTTTCTTCTCAAAGCATTAATCAAATCTTTTAGTTTCTCCCATAAGCCTGAAAGGGTAATTTCTATCTCTTTCTAAGAAAGCATACCATTGTTGAGTTCACAGTCTGCTTCAAAGTTTCTATCCAGAAAGTCATCATCTACTAATTAAATCTTCGGCTCTGGAGTTGCAGGGCTCATCATCCATTACTTGATTATTGACAGTGACCATGATCTCCTTGTAGGCATTAAAAAAGAAATTTGTGGATCAAAGGGAAGTTCAATGAAAATTGTTCCCATAACATGAGTGACTAGAACAGGAACATGTTCATTATTATCAGGGGAAAGAACGACACCATCTGGGGATACCATAATTTGATTCGAATGAATTGTCAAGCTTAGAGTTACCAGAATTTGCTTCAATGCAATTAGTTAATAGCAGAATAGCATGATGTTCAACTTGCAGAGATTTCGGAGAAATAGTGCCATCTAATGGAGATTGATCACATTCTGAGAGATGAACTGAATGACAATCGGCATAGAGGGACTATCCGAAATTGACGTCGTGTGAAGTCCCACAGTGACAAACGGAGACAAGTTTATATCTAAGGCCACATTGTTATTGGTCGATTGTTCATTTTTACCCGTGTGATAAAAGTTCATATTATCATGTAAATATTATATGCATGCCTTAATATAGTTAAAATTCAGTTTAATTTCCAGGTTGGTTTATAAGATTATTTGTACCCTTTTCAGTGTTTTCATTTACCATAGCTAAAAGTTTATTTTATCAAGTAATATTGTTCGAAATATTCCCATTGATCAAGAGAAAATATTCCACACACGCATGTCACACGTTTCCAGTTAAGGTGTTACATGTTTAACTGAAGTCTTTGAATTATGAGATGGGAATAGATTCTTTTGTATATATACCCTCAACAACTGTCTGCAGAAAAAAACAAAAAACAAAAAAACCAAAAAGCAAAGAGCTAAGGCGTTGAACGCCAAGGGCTTAGTGGAAGAGTGTGTGCCAAAGTTTATCAATTTTATGAAAAAGACTTCAAACCATACAAGATTTGAGATCCTATTCGATAGATCTTCAATCCGACAAAAACCGATGTCAAAGATTAATTAATTAATTAATTAATTAGTTAGTTTATTGCGAATCTTGTTGGGACGTCTAGTTTCGCCTTCATGCTATAGTTGCTTCTTCTAATAGTTTATTTATGACAAACAAAACTAAGTCATCACTATACTATCTAATGAGGGGCAAATCGGAGAACATAAATTGGATTAATAATGAAAAGGGAATTTTAAATTAATTATGGATAATAAATAAAATTCTTTAATTATATATCAAACTGTTAGATTGCTGCTTGAGTCGAATTAAAATTATATTAGATTATGTACAGTCTCCTAATCTTAAAAACAAAAAAATAAAATAATGAAAAAAAAAATTAATTTAGGCATCCTAAATTACTTTCCAAATGATCTCTCTCTACAGATTCTGTTCCCGGAATGAAGTATTCCTTGCACTCCATTGGACTAGAAGTTGGGACCAGATATCTTTTGTGGGTGTAGATGTTGTTGCATAAGCAAATATATCTTCTTCTTTCTTTTAAATTCCACAGAATAAATGGGACTCAACTCTATATAGCCTATAAATATAGGAGCTCATCACAAGTCCAATGAGGTAGAGGTTGAAGAAATACTGTAGGGGCAAAAAAAAAAAAAAAAATTTACATGAAGCCTTGCATAAGGAGAGTAGAGAGTGGACATGAGCCAGGAATGACTTGCCGGCCGGTGACTAATTGTTACTTGCATGGGGAGTAATAATAGCGAAACCGGCAACGTTCCTGGTTCACTTTGGCTCTCTATTTTCTCATGCAAGGCGACCAAAACATTGCCTCTCTATTTTCTCATGCAAGGTGACCAAATATTTTTCCAGTCGGGTCGGGTTACCACTATGTTTGATAAGAAAATATGAAGGAAGGAGAAGGTAAGAGCTCAAGTAAAGAAAAAATAAAGTTTGTTTGATACAAGAGAAAAAACAAAAGATCCCCTTTCTACTATTTTTGGAACTATTTGTAACGTTCTTTCATTTGATAAATTCGTTTGAGGGGATATAGTACAGGATGGGTGGTTTTTCAGGTTTCAATTTCTAGTTGGGATGTGAATCTGCCCATTTTAATTAGTTTGTTTTGTTTAAAAGACAGAAGAAAAAAAAAAAAGAATAGAATAGAAAAGAAAAGAAGTTGACTATATGTGTTTATAAATATAAGCGAAATTTGTTAAAATCAAATTAGAAAAATTGAGTATACGAATTAATTAGTTTTACACACTTGCATAATATAACTGGATTATAGGTCTCCATAGATTTGCCACTTCTTCTCTTCTCAATTTCCTCTTTTTAAAATAAACCAATTCTGTTCACTTTTCTACTCCACAATCCACCCCACTTTTCTCCATTTCCCACTCAAAACGTATTATTTGTGAAGACTTTAGAGTGCCTTAAACGTCGCTAATTCATTTTTTTTTCCAATTTTTTTTTTTTGGGATCACTTTTTCCAACAGAAATATAGATTCTGAAAGTTGAGAAGCTACGTTTGGGATTACTTTCCTTGACAACTTTTCGTACTAAATTAAAGTCGAGCATAAGCATAATTAGAAAAGTCATTAAAAAGAAGTTAAAATTTGGGTGGGAAAATGTGTACCCCATTGTTATTATTAGCTTTAGACATATATGTTTCAAGTTGTGATCTCTTGGTATTTCTGTGTTTATCAATATCTTAACGGATCTATCCTTTATTTTTATTGATAGAGAAAAATGATGTAAAATAAGCTAATCAAATTCCGAATCCGGTTCGCACCCATTAATTAAGCTCGTCAGCTAGTTATCATCCAATGGCTAGTAGTAAAAAAGGTTTTAAAGAGATAAAATCTTAATGTTTTACTCTTGATTATTTGATTCTTTTCTTTCATTTTCTTATTTTGGTGAATTTCCTTTTGTTCATTTCCTTTTTTAAGGCCTTATATTTTAAGATTGTAAGAACCTTTTTTCTTTCTTTTTGATTATTTTTTCACTTATTCAAAAAGCGGGCCGCAGGGGGGGGGGGGGGGGAAGGGAATTACTAGATTACAATTTAGAGATTGCTCATTCAATTGTCTTTAAATTCCATATTCAAACAAAATTAATATATATATATTTATATTTGTAAATTGACTTGATTAAAACTTAGAGATGCCTCATTCAATTGTCTTTAAATTCGATATTCAATTGTACCAAAAAAAAAAAAAAACAAAACAAAACAAAACAAAACAAAACCTAAATTGACTTGATAAAAACGTATTTAAATGTTTTCAAATTCCATATTAAATATTAAACAATGTAAACAAAATTAAAAACGTACATTCACTTGATAAAAACTAGAGTTGACTCATTCAATTGTCTTCAAATTCCATATTTAATTGTACATAAATGTAAACAAGGTCCGTTTCAGTTTTCATTTTTACTGATAACGGCTGTTGTGACTGGTGCATTTTAAAAGAATAGTTTTGGTTTGATCTTATCACATCAGCATGTATAGTTCTTATCCCCAAGGTTTTGTTGCCTTTGGTTTTTTTATTTTTCATTTTTTTTTTTATCTTTTTGAACTTGTGGATTCAAATTTTACAACTTTTGGCAGAGTTAAATGTGAATTTACCAGTAGACTAATCACACTTATTTATTATCTTAAGTTAGTGTTTTTTTTTTGTGTGGTGCATTTTAAAAAATAGTTTTGGTTCGATCTTATCACAGCAGCATGTATAGTCCTTATCCCCAAGGAGTTGTTACCTTTAGTTTTTTTATTTTTCATCCTTTTGAACTTGTGGATTCCGATTTTACAACTTTTGGCGAAGTTAAATGTGAATTTACCAGTAGACTAATCACACTTATTTATTGTCTTAAGTTAGTGTTTTTTTTGTGTGGTGCATTTTAAAAGAATAGTTTTGGTTCCATCTTATCACATCAGCATGTGTAGTCCTTATCCCCAAGGTTTTGTTACCTTTAGTTTTTTTATTTTTAATCTTTTGAGCTTGTGGATTTAGATTTTACAACTTTCGGCGGAGTTAAATGTGAATTTACTAGTAGACTAATCACACAGATTTATTGTCTTAAGCTAATGTTTTTGTGTGTGTGTGTGTGTGTGTGTGTTACAGACTCCTGTATGTCATTTTAGTTAATTTTAAGCAATGGCGAGGGACTGGCCCCCCCTAGCTTTTATTGTTTTTCTTTTCTTTTTCTTTTTTTTTAACTTTTAATGTAGTAGGTTTTTTTTTAAATTTATATAATAGGTATGTTTATAAATTAGTTTTGAAACCCTTTGAATATATTAAGGAGATTTTATTTACACCCACAATATTGATAAATATCCCCACAAAATCATAAAGATTTTTAATGCATTTTTACTCTAAACAAAAATTACCTTAAAACCATTAAGAATGCTCATACCTCCACATACCTATAAATGAAAATAATTTTTTTTATAAAATAATTAAAAAGCATACACCACATTAACCATGAATGGAAATAATATTTAAAAAAATCCTAAGAAGTTGTTCTAAATTATTCTAAACTCTTAATTGCTCTTCATCAATTTCTTTTCTTAAGAAATTTTTATAACTACAAGAAAAACTTCAATGGAAGATTCAAGTGAAATATATATATATATATATATATCTCTCTCTCTTGAAGAGCCAACAACTATTAAAATATCTATTTTTTTATTTTTTAATTCATTAGTATTATGTATTTTTTTCCTTTTCTTTTAATATTTGAACATGATTCTCCATGGTCTTTTATATATTGAAGCAGGTAGCTATATTTTCCATTATTTTATTTATTTATTTGTTAGAATTTTTTTTTTTGCTTGCCTATGTGCGTAACATGAAAGGAAGAAGAGCAATTAAATGCCAGGAAAGTCTTGATTCCTGGATTCATTCCAAGTAAATACACCTCAATCAAGCTTATAAACCAAAACCATGTTCGGAAACAAGCACGTAAACTAAAACTAAAACTCTTAAATTTCTTTCCAATATCATAATTTTCCTTTGAGCCTCAAAATCAGCTCGCTGTCAAGAATTTTCCGATATCATTTCCATATTTCTTTGTTTTACATAAGAAAGTGATGAGCTGACGTCAAATCGCGCTTACTTAATTATCCCAGTAGCTAAGCAGGGTTTTGTAATTTTGCGTACAGTACTGTGTTTTGTTATTGATCTGGACCTTTATTCTAGTTAAAATTAGCTTTAATTTCTAACTCAGAAAATTATTTGGTACTCTTTCCCGTACTCTCATCTACCATCTAAAAGACCATTTTATCAAGTAAATATTTTTGAAAATATTCCCATATTGATGAAAGAGATAATATTCCATACAAACACACATTTCACTCGTTTCCAGTTAATGTGGCACTTGTTTGCTGAAAAGTCTTTGAATTATGAGATGTGAATAGATTCTTTTTTACATATACCCTGAATTAATTTCTGCAAGAAAAAAATTGAGCCAAAAAAAAAAAGGGCAAAAAGAGCGCAGGCGTTCGAGGCCAAGTGCTTTATGTAAGAATGTAAGCCAAAGTTCATTGATTTTAAGAATAGGCTTCAAACTAGACTAGATTGTGATATACCATTTGATATATCTTCAATCCGATGAAAATTGATATAAAAAACTAATTAATGAATTAATTATAAGAGATCAAGATAATCCAATTGGGAAAAGTATTTCAAGAGGTGCTAACTTAATAAGGATGTCTGGTTTTGCTTTGAAGCTCCTTCTCTTTGTTTATTTAAAAAAGAAAAAAGAAAAAGAAAAAGATCAAGACATGTCATGTTTTTTAAACAAAAAAAACCATGTCGCAATATTATGCAGTGATTTACGTTGGGACATCTTGACGTGGGATAGGTTTTCTTGGCAGGTACATATCTAGTTGGGATATATCAGTTAAATTCTCAATTTCATTTAAAAAAAAAAAAAAAAAACAATCTGATGAGGGAGAGATTGGCATATTTAAATTGGATTAAACGAGAAGTGGTTTTTAAATAATAGATATTATATATGGATAATAAATAATATTATAGATCGCATATATCTAATAAAAATCAAATTGTCAGATTGCAATTTGAGTCCATTTAAATAATATTAGGTTGTCATATACAATCTCCTAATCCAAAAAATAAAAAATCAAGATAATGAAAAAAATCTAGCCTTCGTTTGGGGGAACCATCTGGATTGTAGTATTTGGATTAAAATATTTAAACAAAAACATTTGAATTATCCTGTAAATTGATGTTTAGATATTAACATTTAGAAAATGCATTTGAATAGAACATTTGAATTTATGTTTGGATAGTTGTTGAAAATTGTCATTTGAAATGTTTAAAAACTTAAATTGGTGTTTGGATAAAAAACCATTTAGAACTGAATGTCAAAATGAGCAATCCAAATGCTTTATTTTACATGCGAAAAGACCAAACAGTAATTGGAATGGGTCATTGAAATGAAATAGCTAAAAAAACCAAACAAAACCATAGGCATCCTAATAATATTCTCCATATGATCTCTCTGTGGAGATTCTCTTCCCAGAAACAATGTATGGAATGAAATATTCCTTGCACTCCATTGGACTAGAAGTTGGGGCCAGATATCTAGTCAAGTGTAGATATTGTTGCATAAGTAAATATATCTTCTTCTTTCTTTTAAATTCTACAGAATAAATGAGAGAGTCAACTCTATAGCCTACAAATAGAGGAGCTCATCACAAGTCCAAGTATAAGGTAGAGGTTGAAGAAACATTGTAGGAGCCATAGAGAGAGAAGTCAGTGTGATTCATGGCTTAAAAAAATAAAAATAAAAATAAAAATAAAAATAAAATAAAAATCCTATTGTTTACATGTAGCCTAACAACAGGAGGGTAGAGCACTACTACAAAAGTTGACTTACACGACGGAAAATACACGACGATTTTTGTGAAACCGTCGTCTTAAACAGGATTACATGACAGTTTGACAAAACCGTCGTGTAAACAAAGGATTACACGACAGTTCTGATGAACTGTCGTGTAATCTGGCAACATTTAAAAAAAAAGAAAAAAAAAGGATTACATGACGGTTATATAAAACCGTTGTGTAATCCTCCGAAAATTTTCAAATTTTCAAAATTTTCAAATTTTCAAAAAAAAAAAAAAAAAGGGATTGCACGACGGTTCTAAAAACCATTGTGTAATCCTCTGAAAATTTTCAAAAAAAAAAAAAAAAAGGATTACACGACGGTTATGAAAACCGTCATGCAATCCTAAGATTACACGATGGTTTTGAGCAAAACCGTCGTGTAATCCTCCGAAAATTTTCAAAATTTCAAAATTTTCAAATTTAAAAAAAAAAAAGATTACACGACGGTTTTAGAAAACAGTCGTGTAATCCTCTGAAAATTTTCAAAATTTTCAAATTTCATGCTTTGGAATTCGCACGAAAACCCATTACTTAAATACACTTTCCTCTTC
>JAFMPE010099751.1:738-12526 GCA_024759925.1 Ficus religiosa
AATTTTCAGAAAAAGATAAAAAAAAAAAATTTGAGTTGAATAGTTTGAGATGTACATCAAACAAAATTAGTCTCCCAATCTCTCTCTTTCCTATGTCATGGTCCATATCCGCTTTTTCAATTTTTTCTTCACTAGGGGAGAGAGAAATAAATTGTACTTTTGCAGTAAATAATAAAAATAAATGGCAGATGCTAACAAAAGACATTGATTAATTGTGAACATAACATTAGTAAAAATATAAATATTGCTTAAAGTAACCAACTTGTCAGGTCACACTCACAATGAGCCCAACAAATTGGGACTCACTAGTTGTTACAACATGGACTACTCAACCATGTCAATCACTCTAAGCAAAAAACAAGTGTTCCTTTATCCGATCATTTTGTCATTTACAGAGGACCAGAAAAAAAGTTTACGCTACAAACACTGGACTTATTTGTATGGATGCCCCTGAACTTTTCATGTTTGAAAATTTAATTCCTGAACTAAATTTTCTAACAATTGGCCCCTTGAATTTAATCCCTGAACAGATGTTAGCGACAGGACCAACCATGTAAGGATTCTTAATTCAAAGGATCAATTGCCAGAAAATTTTGTTCAGGGACTAAATTGCCAAATGCGAATAAATTCTGTAGGCATCTGTACAAATAAGTCAAAATACCGACAATAATTGAGAAACCAAGGACGAGATCACAATCACACTACATGCCCTTTCCAAGAACGCAAATCAGCCCTTGATTTTATTGTCAAAAAAGAAAATAATATTAATAAAACATTTATAAATACTGGTTGTACAAAATCCCACATATATATATTTTAAAAAGGGGGAAAAAAAAAAGAAGAAATAAAGAATTGAACAGCAAGGGAACCCCTGTAAGAGATAAATAAAAATTAGTGGAGCTCCCAACTCTAATATGTTTTTTCTTCACTGACAACATACAGCAACAAGAACAGGTCCAAATATCTGAAAGATAACATTAGAAACAAGCTAGAGTGAGAAAAGTTTATTCAATCACAGTAATTGTACAAATTTCAGACAGCCTTCAGTTTGCATAGCTGAACATAAAGGGTCAAATGTCCTCACTTCAAAAAAGTCAGAATTCAGCTGGTCATTGAAAACGGATTGTTTTTAATCAATATGTATCGCATGAGATAAAGATTCCGTTTGTCCAAAAAACTAAGGCAAGTAGGAAATCAAATTAATCATTTATACCACGTTCAGCAATTAATAAAGAGAACAGAATCGAGACCAAGCAAGCTGACAGAAAAGAGATCTTTACGGTGTACGTTTGGTAGGAAGGCGAGAAATAAGGAGGGATTGGTTGATCACCTAAGAGAGGATTATGGGAAAGGAGGAAGAGGTTCTTTCGCTTAAGATGTTTAATATAAAATCCCTCCCACAATCTCTTACAAATTGAAGAGATCAAATACTAGGGGGTTTTGACGGATTTGAAGTCCCTTCTCTAATCCATTCCTTCCTCTTTTCTGTCCTACCAAACTACCGTAAATGTCTAAATCCTTTCACTAATCCCTTCACCTGTCTCCCTCCTTTCACTTTACTCTCCTACCAAACACACTGTCCCAGGAAAGAAAAGGAAGAAATGAATTTAATCAGAAGCATTTTGCAATGTTAAAATAAGACTGCAGGTTCTCATGCTTTATTAGAAATTTCTCTCTACCAACAAATCATTGAAGAGAACTATAACATGGACCAAGGAGAACTTGGTGTTTTCTTCCCCTTCTTTTGATTCTTTACTTGCTCAAATTTCCATAATCCAGCGGCTTTTAGTTCAGCAATTAATCCCTTTATGTTACTCACATTGTATTACTGGTAAAGCTTCTACGAAAGACTGATATCACGTCTAGACCAACGCTATGATGCACATTGTGTAACCAACAATCTTAACACGTCTAACACCCAACAGCCCTCTTTTCAAATAAGAGATACAAAAGCTCGACATTTTGAAAATTCTGTCCATTTCTACACAATCCTCTTCTCTGATTCACATATCGCAAACACATTCCAACTAACAAAATGTGTTTAACACTTTTACATTACCCTATTCAACTGCATCCTACAATTCATAAAGATGAGAATTCAAGCCTATTTAACTGAAACTCGTGCATGAGAATAAGAGGACATTTTGCCAATAAGAAAGGAAAATGTGGCAAAATACAAGCCTAATAAATCATTATACGATATAGGAAAATGCTTTAGCCTTGTCCGTAATTTAAATAGGATCAAAAAGATGTTTACTTCTTCCAGTTGGGTCAAATGAACTTACATTTGTATGTCGATGCATGCAGAACATGGGATACTGTTAGCACGGTTAACAAGACAAAAACAAGTATAAAAAAATGACCTACACTTGATCTAACAGAAAGGAGGAGAACAACGACAATTAGAGAACTGAAGAAAGGAAGACGAGAGCCAGAGGAAGAGATTTTCTTTTCGCTCGAACGGAAAGATTTTCAATATCCTCGTGTCTTTACTTCTTTTTTGATTGTTGATTGCCCAACATATCTATCAATCCATCTATTTGGATGGAGTATGCAAGTGCATACTATGAATGATTTCTTACATACATAAATGGAAAATGTTTAAGGACTTACTTTCTTTTCTTATTTTAATATTCTATGAAGAATTTCGTAGAACTATGCAATTAATAAGAAGAGCAGAATTAAAAAAATAAGATATAAAAAGTCAATTAGCTATGTCACCTAAGTTAATCAACAGGAAATTTTTCTCAAAATTGTATTACTTTTTCAAAAATATATGAAATTTAAATTCTTCTACATTCTTTTAATCAATAAATAGAGGTGTATGTATGTACGTCTCAATGTGCGAGTTGTTAGTTATCTAAGCTTAAAAATCATTCGGTGTATGCCAAGGTTTTGATAAAATTTATTACAAAGTACAGAGAAATAAAATGGAAGGAAACAAATAATGGCCAGGCTTTGAAGAAAGAAAAAAGTGGTAAAATAATTTAGAGGATTAATATCACATGTGCCCTCTAAATTTAGTGTCATTCCCACTTTGCCCTCTGAACTTTAAAAACTTACTTTGCCCCCTGTATTCTGAATATCCTTCTTAGAGGAATTTCCATAAAACCAAAAAAAAAACAGGGGAGTTAATCTCACTTAACCACTTATGTTAGAATTTTTATCCAAAACAAATGGAAAAGGACCCCATGTTCCCATTAAACCCCCACTTTCTCAGTCTATTTTTAAAGGAAATTCTAGCAAATAGGGTTGATGAGACTAATTCAATATTTAGGGGGCGAAGTGGGAGTTTTTGAAGTCTAGAAGGCAAAGAATAATCCTAAAATTGAGGGGCCACATGCAATAATCCTAATTTAGATGTTAAATGAAAGTACATTGGAAAAAAATTGTTCAAGTAGGATACATATTTAAAAAAAAAATTAAGGACAAAGTAGAGAGAAAATTACTTGGGGGACATGCACATGAAAACAATTGAGGGCAAAAAAAAAAAAAATATATATATATATATATATAGAGATGTTTTAAGTAGGTGTACATTTGAGAATGATTATTCCCATGAGATAACGAAAAGAAGTATTTACAAGAATCCCATTTGAGAAAAACTTAAAGTAAGTTCACAAACTCTCTTCTTTTTCTTTCTACACCTTTTTCTGCCCCTCCCCTCTTCTTATGGAACGAGAGGAGGGATGGGCGAGTACATGATTTGACAGTAATGCCCTCCATTAACCAGCAAATAACCCTTCCAGATAACAGTTTCCATCTACTGTTAACAGCCAATTGGCGGTAGGGACTTTAATGAGATGATCATATAGACTGAGGGACAATCTGTGAGATGTTCTAAAATGTCAAGGACCAAGAATGGAAATGGCCCTAAAAAAAAGGCGACATAACCGCGTGCAATGACACTTTCCATCAAATTTATAACAGCCAATTAAAAGTAGGGACTTTAACGAGATATTTTATAGACCAGGAACAAACTTTGGAATTTTTTGATTGTCAAGGACCAAATATGGGGATCCGCATTCAGCCCTAAATACAAGTGACATTAAAAATGGCTCAGCACAGAACATGTAAGTACAGAATACACAAAGACAATCAAGACTACCACCTATATACAGAAAACAAGATTGCAAAGTCCTTTAGCGTACATCAAAGCACACATACTCCCCAGTCTTTACACATGCAAAATCAAGGCGAAGCAAAAAAGATAGAACACACTAGAGAATACCAAAACTTCCCTTTAAAAAAAAAAAAATCACTAAACCATAACTAACACTTTCACGAGATGAAGATTTGGCACAGCTTCACTCAAGCATACATCCATGCATAAATTGGGAGCTTGTAACATAAATCAAAACAGGTGTATCTTTCCTTTTCAAGAGAAAATTTTTTACTTATTATTAAACTTAGATACTTACAACTTTAGAAGGCCTGATGAACCCAGGCACAAAAGCAGTGGCTTGTAAACCTTTGGCGGTTGTTCTTCTCAATTGCATTTACGCCAAATCCTACCACCAATCATAATTTCTTCGATTTCCACCACTACTAGAGTTGCCAAACCTCGTTCCATAATGATCATATTGAAAACCATTTGATGGTCTCTGGAAATTTGGAGTTTCATAAAAGTTTCGTGATTGTTTAGACTGAGAAGTCGACATATGACCACCCCCATTCAAATAAGAAATATAGTGACCCTTGCTAGAGGGTGTTTTAGGAGATCTCCAGCCATGCTTTCTGCCATTGTCATAGGCAAAGTCCCCAGGATCATCCATTATCCATCCACCTCTATGTTTTGACTTCTTAGGCGTTTTAATGTCACTTCCTTCATATTGGGTTTTCTTCTTTTTACGAGCCTGACCAAGGTCATAAGGGGCAGACTTCACTGCCTTATTGTTTTTCTGTTCACGGTGAAATCTCAACGTTGGGGTGGAAGGCTCCCGATTCCTCTTGCCCATCTGCAAAGATAAATAAAGAGCTAACTTCAGGTGTCACCAAAAGTGACAGAAATCTAGTGCAGAGAATAAAAGAGATAAAAAGAGCTCGAAGATGCAGAAGAACAGTGCACATAAAAAAGATCCTTCTATCATCCATAAGGCTAAGAATAACCTTGGCAGAACTTGTGCATTCTCGAGCAAAGTGACCTTCTTCCCCACACTTGAAACATGAACTGGCTGACTCCGATCCAGTGGTTTCCCCATTTTGCCTTGTGCATGACTACAGAAAATTAGAAGTCAACCATTTTGAGTATTAAAAAGAAAACTAAAAAATAGATTAAATAACTTTATACAGCACTTACCAAACCCGTATGTCCCATTTTACCGCATCTGTAACAAGAAACTTCTTTGGGACAAGAACCCACATAAGTAATGCAGCATAAATGCCCAACACAATTGCACACATAACAACGAATATCCTGCTTAAACAAATCCCCAGAGGAAACAAAGAGAGTGAGGAAACAAATGTTTTAATAGCATACATTTTCCTGGATATCAAATAAACAAATGCTAGAATTTAAACATTAACATGTAAACAACCTTGAGATCATCTTGTTGGTAATCATTCCGGCATGAAAACATATCATGCTCACCATCTCCACACTTTAAACATATCTTTGATCTTAAAGAGCTACTCTTGTACTTATCCGGACAGTCTTTAGCGCGGTGTCCACCTTTTTTGCAGATAAAGCAATCTTGCCCCTTTAAAAACAAGCAGATACAATAAGCACAGGAAAAAAGTATTGGAGTAATAAAATGCATCTTTTATTGGATTTAAGGGTATTTCAAAGAAATCACAAACTGCATCCCAAGTGAATTCCATGAGTTTTCAAAACAAAAATCAGTAAGGGGAAGAAAGAGGAAGAAACAGGAATAGGAGGTCAAGAAAATTCCTAAAAACAAAAACCATGTAACACCATCTGTCAAGGATTTCAAACAATCCGCATCAAAAGTTCAACGCAACTTAATCAAGCTATATCAGAGTAAGCAACCGCAAAGACAGACCTTTGAGCATTGCTTCGCATTGTGCTCCAGACTCCCACAAACAAAGCACGGTTTCCTTCGCCTAGCAGAAGTACAATTCACCGCCGCATGCCCCTCTTCACCACAATTATAGCAGGCGCCCCAACTACTATCCGGAGGATCGAAATACCTTGGCCCGCGCTGAAAGAATAGGGAAATAACAGAGGCACCAAACTAAGCCAGTAAGCCAATGAGACTGGTTCGTATTTTCAAATGGGCATTTAGAGCAAACAACTCACGAGAAGTTTACGGAGCACAATGTTGTTCGCAGTCTCATCTGGGTTCGGCTCTGTGGCCTCAGCTACTGCCTCAGCGGCTGTGTTGGTTGCAATCTCAGCTGGGTTCCGCTCCGCGACCTCAGCTACCGCCTCAACGGCTTTTGGTTTCTCTTCTTCTTTCATAACAATAACATCCTAAAAGCAACAATTGAAGAAGAAAAGGCCAGATCAAATATCTTAAAAATCAAAACTCCTATACTTTTAGCAAATTAAATACTTAACGAAGCATAAAATCAAATCATGCCCGTTAAGATGCAAACAAATTCAAAACTATTAACGGTTTAAACTAATCCATAAACTAAATTCCTTTTTTCCTGAGCCAGACAACACCAAAACATTGATAAAGTGATTGGCTATAACTTCCTTAAAACCCACAAAACAAATAAATATTTATATATTATATAAACATATAAAGGAACTAGGCACTCACCTTCTGGTTTTCATCTTCGAAATTCTCAACCTTCTTCTTTTTCACCTTCTTAACCACCTTCTTAACGACCTTCTTAACCACCTTCTTAACCACCTTCTTCTTCGGCAAAACGACATCACCTTTTTCTTCGACTTTCGCTCCGTCGCCAACTCCACTAGGCTCAACAGAAACGACGCCGCCGCCGTCGTCGTCGGCGTCGGGGACCAGCCTGGCGGCGCGCATCAACATAGCTTTCTCGACGATTTTGAGGCTCAAATCCTCGTTCGCCGCCTCGTCGTCGCTGCTGATGATCTCTACGGCGGCGGAGGATTTTGGAGAAGTTCTGCTTCCAATTCGCTCGTCTTCCTCCACAACTTCGCGGTCGAGCTTCCCTCTTTGCTTCTCTCTCTTCGCCATTGCCAGAATTCCAGCACTAATCCCCAAGCAAACCCTAATTTGCCTTCTTCTTCTTCTTCTTCCCTTTTCTTTATTTATTTTTTTCAGAGAGCAAAAGGATGGCTAGGGTTTCGGCCTGGCCGTGATGTTTCGGTGTTTGTTGTAGTTAACGCTCCAGATTGGTTTTCCCTTCTCTCTCCTGTGATATTATACCGAGCGGCTGAGCCCACCCTACTTAGTTCAAAAAATAAACTTATTTGCATGAATATCCCCTGAATTTTTTAAATTTGGCAATTTAGTGCCTAATTTTTTCTTTTTTCTTTTTTTTTTTTTTTTCGTGGCAATCAAACGGGACATTTTGTTTTTTCATTTAATTGGTGGTTTTAAGGTTGTCTTTTATGATTCAGAAGTGACTGTTCAGTACTGAGGTTCGTTTGGTGTTTGGGTTGAATTTGAGATAAAATGAAATTTTTAAGTTTGAGTTGATTGACTTTTTAAAAATTAGTTATAAATTTTATTGATTTTTCAGAAAAAAGATAAAAATTAAGATGAAAATGTACAGTTTAATTGGAGTTAAATCTGGATGCCAAATATAAGCTAAGAAACCAAAGTAGCTCTGAACTATGAGAAGGAAATAAGATAAATAGTATTCAACTGTTGAACAATTTAGAAGATCAGATTTAATATAATGTTAATATGCTGTGTCAATAATCAATTTTGGTATTTAGATGAAAATATTGCTCTTCAATGAAGTGCTATTTGAATTGATTTTGGTGTTCATTTGTTGTTGGTTGATGATAACTTCTATAAATCATATGCTATCAAGTAAAATTAAGTAAAATTTAATAGAAAACTTTTAGTTTCTTAATAATATCTCAAATTTTCTTGTAGTCAATCAGGTTAGTTTTACCTATGTGTTTGAGGAGTGTTCACATTTCAATTATGTTCTTTTTTCTTTATTTTAATCTTTTTTATAACTTGGTTTGCAAATAATTTGAATGATTTCTGACGTAATATTATAATGAAAGAAGGAGAAATAAATCACATTGATGAAATCCTTCATAAGGATTTGGGTGGTTGTAAAGCAGTTGGTGGTTTACATATAAGTACAAGTTCCAATATGAGATTACAAACAGTGATATTCTTCTGGTGATGGAATTGAGATTAGTAATAATAATTTTCTCTTGCCTTTTTTGAAGGTTCCCACAACAAGATATGGAAAACTTAAGGTGGACGATATCGTGATAATTAATTCATATTAGATATAAGTCTTGATAATGAGGTGTTCCTTATTGTCTATTAGTCGATCTTACTTTGATTTAAATGATGTTGACATCGAAATTTCTTAAGTATATGTCTGGATTCATGTATATATACTTAATACTTATTTTGTGGCATTAAAACTCTTCGTATTACTGTTGCTAATACATGAAAAATAACCGTATGGAAGTATAAAGTTTCACTCAAAATCAATATTTCTTTGCCTATATACTTTTTTTCTTTTAAGGCAAAAAAAAAAAAAAAAAAAAAAAAACGTACAAATGTCGTCTTCAAGTACAACTAGCAGATAAATCTAGACCATTACCAGCAACTTTACTAGGTGACAATGCAGAAAAAGTACTATGTTACTTAGTTAATCACTTATTCGAAAACACTTCTGAGGTTTAACATAGAATTTTATAAATATAAAAATACAAGTATCACATTACCAACATATATTACTTAACATTTATACTAATTTCTCCGTTTGTTTTCATTGCTAGACACTCAAGAACTTACCAGCCACTCTCCCAATCAATAAAGAATACATAATATTCGTGAAAACATCAAAATATCAACAAGGTACACCCAAAACAACATTCACTAATTACTCCTCCGTTGATGCTCCAACTGAACCATCTCATGTCCCAAGTGAATCCATTTTAACCCATCAACTTGCAAACTCTTTAATCGACTAGTCATAAGATCCACCAATTATAACTTCCTCTTTTTTTTCCTTTTTTTTTTTTCTTTTTTTTAACTTTTGTTTATGCTAGCTCATCCTTTATAACTTCGGGTTTGTTTGGTATGTTAGTTTGAGTTAAAATATTTTAGTTGTAATAGTAATTTTTGTTGATTTTTTAGATAAGACAAAAAACTTTTTCAGAAAAGAAAAAAACTTTTTGAGAAAATGATAAAAATTTTAGTTTGAGTTGGCAGTTTGAACTACATTTCCAAACAATCACATCCTCTTCTTTTGGCTTTTTATTTCTGTCCCTTTTTTCCTCCCTTTTATTATATAAGTACTATAGAAGATGAAGAAAACCGTAATTTGTAACAAGGTTTTTTTTTTCATTCAAAAAGAATACTAGAAGGGAGAATAAAAGGCACTCCTTTTGCACTTCAGCTAGTGCCGTAAATATAGACCGGGCTAAGCAGGCTAGCCCGTTACCTGTGTTTTTAACCCCAAGGCAAGCATGGCCCCGGTCCGATACAAGTGTAAGGACTGGGCTGAACCTTACCTTTGAGTCCGGTGCGCCATTCATATATATCTCTATTTTTTTCCTTTATTATTATTATTTTCAAAAGTCTGTTTACCTCCCTCGATTTTAAGCCTACATAGGTTTTTGGATCAGGATGGACTTATAATTTTAAAATTCGACTGGGCCTAACCTGGCTTGGTCCGATTTTCCCTTTCCACCCATAAGGGTAGGGTTGGGCTGCCCGAATTTACAGGACTAACTTCAACCAACTGAAAACTAGCTTAAAAAATACAAGTGTCCATTTATAGATTAATTTGACCAATAGTTTTGGGTGCCTTGATTTTTCAAGCTTAAATCATTTTTATTTTTTATTTTTTATTGCCTTGTCATTTTGTTTTTCCATTTTTCTGTTAAGTCTACAAAGCATATCTTTCTCCATCCTTCCATTCAATCATGGTGAATATAAAGCAAAATTGTCGCCCTCTTCGCAAAGCAAAGGAGAGAGAAATAATGTCCCGGTTTGATTCACCGATCAAAACCCAAAAATTTAAACTCATTTTTTTCTTTTCAGAGTTTTTAAATAATCAAGTAACTCTAATAAAAAAATTTCAACTCAAACTAAAAAATGTGTGCTACGGAAATATATAGGGATCAAAAAAGGCAATACATAAATCAGAAAAATAAGTTCAGAAATTTAGGGAAAAAAAAAATGAAAAACATGTCAAAGAAGTAAAGAAGGGAAAAACGGTGGCAAAGTTTTCCATAGAAGGGAGAAAAAAAAAAAGATTATTTGAGTAATGTTCTCATAATTTATCGCATTTTTATAATAACCTACTATATATTTGTGAAAAATCTATAAAATATATAATTTACTGCCATTTAAAAAAATTTATAGAATTTGAATAACTTAGCCCAAATTAATTTTTTTTTAAAATATAACTTTAGACAATATTTTAAATGAAAAAAATTAAAAATTTTCCCTAGAAACTTTAGGTAATATCAAACAATATTCCTTACTTCAATTTGTAACGTCCGTTTTCCCTCGTTACATGTCAAACAAAGACATTCAAAAGGATATTTCGGTTAGAACACAAGTAATAAATTTAAAAGAGAAATTTCTTTAAAAATAAATTTTTACCAGACCTGTTTCTTAGCAGTAGTCCATCGATGGTCTGCTACAGTCTCTGAGCCTCTGTTAGTTCTCTAGCGTGGCCGTTTTGCCTGCACAGCCCATCACTTGCACAGCCTAGTGCCAGTGTTCACCCACACAATCCAGCGCCATCGTTTGCTCAGGTAGCCCAATGCCGATGTTCTCCCGCACAGCCCAACGCCGTTCGCTCGTGGCTCTGCCCATTGCCAGCGCTGCCGTTTGCCCACGCCTTCGTTCGCTTCAACTTGCCGTGAATCGTCTCCTCTCGCCAGGTGTTGCTTCTGGTTGTCAAATAATGAGGATTTAAATTTGTTTTTTAATTTTTTTATATTAAAAGATTCCTTTTTTTTTTTGTCATTTTTTTTCTTGCCTTTGCCACCATTGGGGTAAATTATTTTTTAGACTTATTTATACATAAACCCCTTGAACTTTTCAAATTGGGTAATTTAGTCCCTAAACTTTTTTCTTGGCAATCAGCCCAATGAATTTATAATTTTTGACAATTCAATCATTTTTGCTTAAATTCGTAAAAATTTGAATGGTTTTTTCCGCATGGCTTACACATTATAGTCCAAGAACAGCATTGTTAATCATTTTTGATTAACTTCAATTCAATTTTCTTTGAAAATTTGAACCTTAATTCAATTATACTCAAAAGAAACCTTTAAAAGAAATTTGTATTAAAATTAAGTAAAAATGATCAATATTATCCCTTTTGAGCTATATTGTATAAGTATTGTGCAAAAAAATTGTTTTAATTTGAATACATTAAGTAAAAATAATTAAATTGCCAAAAATGTAGTCCTATACATTCAGGCAATGTTGGCTGACCCTAACAGGCCAAAGGGCAAAAAACAGACCGGCCCGTGCCCGGCCCAATTATCTGGCGGGCTAGGTCGAGCCCACCCAAATTGAAAAAACATAAGCCCAGCCCGGCCCTTAAGCCTGACTGGCATAAAATCGGACTAGGCAAACGGGCTTTTGAAATTTTTTTTTTAAAGAGAGAGAGAGAGAGGGATATATATGAAACTAGGAAATTATAAGTAAAGTAGAGTGAAATATAATTAACAAAA
>JAFMPE010099751.1:12625-26066 GCA_024759925.1 Ficus religiosa
TAAAGAGAGAGAGAGAGAGGGATATATATGAAACTAGGAAATTATAAGTAAAGTAGAGTGAAATATAATTAACAAAATAAATGATATCAACTTTCAAATATCAACTTAAAAAAAAAAAAACCAATTCCATGAACTGTTTGAAAAAAGAAAAAAGGAAAATTAATCTATTATCACTATGTAATATGATTTATAAAGTCGTTGCATAACCACATTTAAAAAAAAAAAACACAGTCATATATTTCTAATAATCTTAAATCTTAATATTTATATTATGTAATTTTGTCATAATGATAAATAAATGTTGTTCTTAAAAAAATGAATAAATAATAAAATTTAGACGGAACGAGCTTAGGGCGGCTCGCCGAGTCAGGCTGATCTGTCGACTCAAAGGTAAGGCCCAGCCCGGCCCTAATGCTTGCACTGGGCTAGGCCTGGGCCCACCCTCGGGCCAAAAATGAGGGCAACTGGCTAGCCCACTTAACCCAGCCTTGGGTTGGTAATTCGTGTCAATAGTCGGATTCGTGTTGAGTTGAAGCTAACGCAAATTGTCAAACCTCTAACACGGACCCAACCTATGACCTGTTAGGTCAAAAAAATCTCAACACTAACCTGACCAACCCGCCAACATACTATTTTGGGTTGATTAACACAACACGACCTATTGACATGCGACTCGTCGACCTACCTGCCAAAAATAAGGCAAAAAAAAAAAAACATACAATTAAGATCCATATTAAGCAAATTAAGCAATATATCATCACATAATACAGTATAAAAAAACAAAATCATATAAATCTATAATTAGTTCATCACAAAAGGTCAATCCAAAATACAAAACTATATAAACTCATAATTAGTTTATCCAAAAGACCACCACTAAGTTAACCTGAATTGTACAAAAATTTTGAAAAATGTTATGGGTTGATTTCGTGTCCATCGAATTGGCACGAACCCCACCCATTTTTCTATCATGTCAGGCAGGTTCGATCAAAAATCAACCTGCATCGTTTTTTCCCAATCCTAATATGTATTTTTCCGTATCGATTTTGTGTCATGTTGTTGTGTGATGACTTAAATCACTAGTTCTAGGCCAACCCATATTTACGGCTCTTTTTTCATGACTAGTTTAGACACGTGCGTTACACTTGTTAAATTGTAATGAAAATTTTCATAACATTAAATAAAAAGAAATGTCTTCTAAAGATTATAAAAAAATATAGATTTATAAACAAAGTTAAAGAGTTAAAACTTCATAGTGCAATCATAATACATACAATAGTAATAACATCAAACATTCTAATATATAAGATAACAAAATTAAATTGTAGTTAAACATCAAACATTCTAATATATAAGATAATCTAAATAGTGATTGAACACATTTAGATCATGTGAACTTTGGTTAAGGTTAAAATTATAGTTAAATATGTTTGTGGGAGGAAACTATAGGTCAAAAATATATATGGTAATGCTATATATATATCTTATAAAAGTATGTACTTATTTCTTCTATAATATATATTATAGAGACATAATTTTTTTTAGAAAAAATTGATTATATGGCTTTATCATATGATGATGTGCTAGGAGAGACATGTAGCGTTCTTTGATTTTCTTTATTATTTTTTTGTTCTTCATTGAGATAGTTTTTTTTTTTTTTTCATATTCTTTTGCAGAAGACAACTGGTGAACCTAACTCGAACATAAAATTTTCATCTCAGTTTTTGTCTTTTTTTCAAAAAGTTTTTTGCTTTTCTGAAAAAGTCAACAAAAATTACTATTGAAACTTAAAATTTCCAACTCAAACTGGTGAACTAAACGGACCCAACATGTGTTTTAACTCAAGATTGTGTTCATAAATGCCTTAAGTTTACTTGATGCATAGAGCAAGAAAAAAAATAGTGGCTAGAAGATAATAGTAAGACTAACCTGGAAGATTATAAAGCTAAAACGACTAAAATTTAAACAAAGGTTT
The DNA here is from genome assembly GCA_024759925.1 of Ficus religiosa. Lineage (NCBI taxonomy): Eukaryota > Viridiplantae > Streptophyta > Magnoliopsida > Rosales > Moraceae > Ficus > Ficus religiosa. Next base: position 14,601 of record JAFMPE010099751.1, read on the forward strand.
GATTTCCTTCTTCGACTTTAGATTTTAAGCATTTTGATGTCATGTGTTAATTATTCTATGTTTCATCATAAATTTTGGTTAGCTTTTAATTTGTAAAGTAAACATATTAATTTTTTTAATTATGATATTTTCCTGATTCATTTTAGGCTAATGCTTTGATCTCTTTGAGGCCTATGGTTCGTGTTGATTAGACAAGACCTTTTTCCGGATTTAGTCTTTATAAATACTGATAAAATAAAGTTAACTAACAAAAAAATGTAGATTTTTAAAAGAAAATTAACCTAAAGGTGCTAATAAAGGTTTTCGCTTTATGCATCTAGCTTTTCACAAGAGAAACCAGAGGGAAAAAAAAAAAAAAACATTTGCAAAACTAACAAATAGATGCATATTTTTTAAAGGAAATTCACCGTAAAGTGATGAGAATGACCTCATTGTTCTTTGCACGTAGTTCTGCAAAAAAAGAAAGCAGAAAATAAAACTTTTGAAAAAGTTATAATTCATCTAAAGATCATAAAAGTTATAATTCATCTAAAAATTAGACATTTCAGATAGAATCATAAATCGAAAATGAGCCATAAAAAAATAATACATTTTCATTACATTGATAACTATTATTCTATATTTTTGTACTCAAACAGCAATTGTGGAACAATTTGCCAAAGCTAAAATTTCTTTGTAAACAACACTTTTAGTACATTGAGCATGAAGTTGGTTATTAGTAGTTGGTTTCACAAGAATCTTGATGTATTTGCTTGTTTTTGCTATAGACAATGCAACATATAGTTGTTCATGTGAGAGCATAGATTCTGGAAGATATAATCCAACAAAATCAAAAGTTTGTCCTTGTGATTTATTAATTGTCATTGCAAAACATGGACGAATTGGGAATTGTGTTCTCTTAAACGGGAATGGATTTTTAGAGGGTGTTTGGTGAATGAGTTTAGCTTAAGATTTTTAAGTTTCAATAGTAATTTTTTAGAAAAGACAAAAAACTTTTTCAGAAAAGACAAAAAACTTTTTTAGAAAAAAACAAAAATCATGATGAAAAAAGTACAACTTAGTTTAAACTAAATTTGGGTCCAAACTAATTATTTTCAAGTGGCACAAAGGGTATCCTGGGCAAGAAAACTCTTCTCCCATGATGTTGTCCTACGGCAATTTCAGCATCAATAACATTACGTTCAAACCTTCGATAAATCATCCTGATTCCATTACATAAACCCTCAGAAGGATTAATGTTTCGTAGCAACATAACAAGACTATTTTCTTTTAATATGAATTCATGAGGTGGTATACCATTTGGTGTCAAAATATTCAAGAAATCTTCTTGCATACTTTGTTCAATTTTTGTCAATGACCTCGTCCAAACTAAAATATCTGAAAGTGACACCTGATAAGCGTTCAATTAATATATTATTTATCTTATCAACGTAGTCATTTTTGGGGTTAATATGACACAGTTAATCATGAAGTCTAATTTATCTACAAAATCGTGTAAATTTGGAAATACAATATTAATCAAATTATTTAATGATAAAATATCATTCTTAAAAGGTACTATCATATGGGGTAAAAGCTTAATCAAATCACAAGTGGGGTCGTTCCATTCCATTACCAATTGGTAGCAAATAATCTGAGAATGATGGATCTGTGATGGCTCTCATATTTTGAGCTAATTTGATTTTGACAAATGATGGCCACGGATAAGAATTTACTAAGCTTCTTCCAATGATTTTTTCCTTTGTTCCTCTTGGGAGAATAGGTAAAACCTGACGAAAATCTCCCCCCAAAACAACTACTTTTCCACCAAATAATAAATCAGATTCATTAACATCTTGCAGCATTTTGTCTAAAGCTTCTACGGCCTGTCGACTCACCATTGGGGCTTTATCCCATATGATTAATTTTGTGAGCTGAAAAAGATAAGCCAAAGCTGATTGCTTGCTAATAAAGCAAATGGTGTTTTCATTCATTTCAAGAGGGATTTTAAATCTTGAATGTGCAGTCCGCCCGCCTAGTAATATGCCAGCAGCGACCCCTAATGAAGCTGTTGCAAGAGCAATTGATTTATTTGATCTGATAGCTGCAAGCAATGCACGAGATAAGTAAGTTTTTCCTGTCCCACCAGGTTTATCAATTAAAAACATTCCTTCTTTTTAAGCAAAAACCTTCTCTAAAATCATATCATATGCTATCTTTTGTTCTATGTTCAGACTATTTGCAGATGAAATATTTAAGTCAGAAACAACTATTCCTAATTCTTCATCCATTATTTTAGTTGACTTTTCATCATATCTTAGATTGTCATCATAATCCACAATTCCATGGTCATTGACATTCTTGCCTATAGGTTCCAAAACAGAATTTATGAATTGTAATGCTTTAAGCTCTGCCTCTTGTAAAACCATAACATCCCTTGTATAATCTTAATATAAGAACTCTCTAAATTGGTTCCCTAAGCTCTTTGGTTCATCAGGACAACAAAATGCAAGTATAGTGGCAAATAAGCGACGTAATGAACATGGCATTTGGTACAAAGAAGCTTCTTCTAAGCACAATTGACAGTTATTATCTCCATTTAATAATATGGTAGCAACAACATTTATACCTACTTGTTTAATGTTTTACAGCAAAATTAAGTGTAGATGAAATACTAATACCTTTTTAAACCTGTATTCTAACATGGCAAGTTCTAGTAGGCATTATCCAGAGCAATACTGGATATGCCTATTTCCTGCATAATGAGTTCCTAAAACAACATCAAGACGTATTATCATTCCAAAAACAGACAAAAATGGGAAATTTCTAAACAGAAAAACTCGATCCAAACACAAATTTAACTTGAATTATGCTCGAAAATGACGGCAAGACGACAAAAAAGCAAAAATGAAATTCCAAAATAAAAGAATTCTATTAATTTTATTTTGAAACCTAAAGGCATTGTTAGCTCACAATCAACAAGAACTATTTTTTCTGTTGTTTAAACAAAACTTTCTAAAGTAAACGAGGAAACCCAATATTCTAAAGCAACATATATGTGTATATGGAATACGAAGAAAATGTCCTCTCTGTCTCTCTCTTTTTTGGTGATTGAAGAGGAAAGAACAAGATCAACCAAACCTAAAATAGAGAATGCAATAATTGTGTCTCTGATGATGAAGAATTAGTAATGTAAACAGAAGAAATCATGTCAACACCACAGCAGAAAAAAAAAAAGAAGCAAAAAACAAAAGGTCATAGAGCAATTCCAATCTCCTACTTTAGTAAAAAGGCACAACAATATCACTATTTAACAATGCCAATTTTCATAAATTTAGCGTAATCATGTTTAAAAAAAAAATGCTCTTGGAAATTTAAAAAAAACAAAAAATATAAAAAGAAGTAAATTTATCCAATTTTCTACTTCAAAAACCAGAAAGGAAAAAAAAAAAAAAAAAACTATTAGTCTCCGTATAAAAGAGCAACCTTGTGTGAAAGCTTGTTCGTTGGAGAGAAAGAAATCGGTGGAGCTCCGATTAGGAATGCCAGCGATCTTGGACCTATTCGGCTTAAGCCTTTCCATTTTCACTCATGAAAAAGATCACAAAAAATTGATAGTCAAGAAAGAAGCCTCAAAGGTGAAAGCTTTGAGGTCGAAAAGTGGAGAAAAATCCAAACTTGAAATATTGAGATAGAGAGAAAGCAAAAGGGAGCAGTAGGGTCGAAATTTCAGCTGCTGCTGCTTAAGCTTAAGCTTAGAAAACTTAAGAGAGAGAAACAAGAGAGAGAGAGGAGTAGCACATAAATTAGAGAGAAAAAAACCTCCAAACTCCCAAATTGACAAACCCCAAATTTAAAGAAGAAAACCCTAAAATTTCCAACCAAAAAAAAAAAAAAATCAGAAAACAAGACCAAAAATTTTATATTTTTAAAATTCATCGTAATCCCCCAGTCCCAACCCTAAGCTGCTTCTTTCTGTCTGACTGACCTCTGTAATCTCATTCTCATCACTTCTCAGGTCATACTGTCTCATCTCCTCTGACCTCTCGTCTCACTCTCTCACTCTCAGACTCTCTCACGGTCTCACCCCACCCTCACGGCTCATGGCTCACTCTCTCATCGCTTTCGTTCGTCTCTCACACTCAGCACTGCAGAGAATCCAGGGACGACCCCGAAGCCTGCCCACGACGCCCAGCCACTAACGCCGCCGCCGACGCCGCTTGCCTCTCAGGCTCTCTCGGCCGCCGTCGCCCAAGCTGCAACCTGCAAGTCTTCGAGTTCAATACCAACAATCTAACCCACCCAAGCCAAGTAATGATTTGATTTCCTCCTTGAACTTGAACGGTTGAACCACTTTTTTTTTTTTGGTGCTAAAGTGGTGCTTTGTGTTATATTATATATTGATTGTTCATTGTTTTTTTACTGAGACCCATTAATGTAGTTATTGTCTGTGTGTGTATCTTGAATGGTTTTGTATATATAACGGGGTATCATGAATGATTTTGATAATTCAGGGGGTAAAAGGGAAGCCTTTAAATTGTTTTCTGTTGGTTTCTTCTTCTTCAATTCCGGCCAGACCTTAACAGGTCTCTCTGTCTCTCTTTCTCTGTTTCTCTATCTCTTGAATCAGCATCGATAACAGCCTGAGACGAGCTCAAACCTTTTCGTATCTGGTAATTCTTCTATCTTCCTTAGTTCCTCTCCTTTTTCTCCTTTTTCTTTATGATATTTAGTTGTAACTTGGGATCCGCATTACTGACTTGAAAAATGTCTGCTTCTTAACTTTCGATTTTACAATTAGCTTTGAGTTCATGTTCTGTATTGGGTCAGTTTAAATTATCTGGATTGTTGGACGGAATTTGGGTATCTTGCTATTTTGTTTCACTAACTTCAATGGTGAAAAAAAATATGTTCACATGACATGTTTATTGCTGAGATTGTAGGAACAAAGGAAATATAAAGGTTTCGGGTATCTCCTTATGCTTCACAGCTAGGCATGTGCGGCAAATGAAAGAAAATGATGACCCAAGTTCAAATTCCAAAGCCCCAACAAGACGAAAATGTTGTTGCAAATTCAATTGAACGATACAACCTCAAGAGAAAGTCGACAACATCAAACAACAACAGTCAAGTTGGTAATTCAACAAGACACAGTGTTTTGTCGTTAACCAAGCCCTCCTACGCCTTAGCCCTTGGTTCCAAGAACTTGAGGGCTGAAAACCGTGCTAGGTTGAGCCACCTTTTGCGCCAGCTCTTGAGGCAGCAAAACTGGACTGAAGCAAGTGGCGTGCTTAGCGTGTTGTTGAAAGGGACTGGCAAAGACAAGACACTGCCCAACAACCGCTTCAAGTATACGGTATGTAACTTCTTTTTAGGTAATGGTTTACGACCTTCACAAAGAACCGGTAACATTTAGAAGTAGATTGTGTAAAATCATATTTGTTATCATATATGTAATAGTACTTTTATAAAAATAACAAGAAGTTATTTATTTATTGCAGATCAATAGAATTAATGACACATTATGCTCTTTCTTATGCCACATGTTCCAGTGTAGGGTGGTCCTTTTGTGAACGAACGAAGACACTCCTTTTCTTTTTGTTGGAACATATGCGCTGTACATGTTTATTTTTGTTATTATAATGTTTTTTATGGTTACTATGGTTGATTTGCACAATTGTTCTTAGGCATTGATGGAGGTTCTCACACATATAAGTGGTGATTATTCTAATGTCACTAGAATCAAAAACATTTATGATGTTTGGATGAGAAAGATTGGATTGCCAAAAGGACGACAAGTTGAGGTATGTATCTGGAACTATGGTGTATTTGTACCATGCTAACCTTAAGTCGTTGACTCATTTTTACAGTTAACTGTTCGTGGGAAAGCAATAAACAAATTTAGTCCTCAAGCAATTCAAGGAACATAGATTTTCTTGCACATGGCGATATAGCATTTTAGTCATTGTGCTAGTTTTGTATCCCGGCCCCAAAAGTCCTTTGCACCAAAACCAATTCACCTTTATTATTAGTTGGAGAAGCTTGGATTTTTGACTTTTAACTTTTAATTTTTGCTTTTGATTCTAATTCTCCTATTGCTATAGGTAGAAATTTGTCCAAAAGCATAGTAATCCCTAAGTGGCATATTGTCGTCTTTCAGTAAAAGAGAGACATAAAAAGATGAGTAAAAAATAAGTAAGCAATAATGTCCTAAGGTATTTGAGATTATGTGATTCATAAATCTGTCATTCCTATTGTGTAAAAACGTTGGTGCAAGTTGTTGGTGTCTCTAGCATATTGTTTAGTAGCTATTCCATGTCTCTCTCTCTCTCTTCCCCATTTCCTTTCGTTTCACTATCTTAATCAATATTATAAATTGAATGTGCAAAATAAGTTTCTCCTTGATCAGTGTAGTGATTCATGAATTCATCCTTGTGAAGCTCGAATCACGATATGTGTACTCTAATCAGTTTACTTTAGTCATACATGGAATATTTTTTCTTTTTTTGGGCAGGGTAAATTCATGGTTCATTTGGAGTTCATCCTTTTCTGTCTTACGGAAGGGAATGTTGAGGATGCTCATCAGGCTGCTCTAAGGTATGATTGTCATACCTCTTCTGGACAGGTGTTCCATGATGTTGAAGCAATTTCGACATATATCATATTATACATATATATGTACCTGTATATATGTTAGTCGTGGAAAAAGTGATTAACTGCTTTCTTCTATGGTGTTCTCCTTTTGATTTATATTCCTTTCTCTTGCCTTTTGATATGCAGAATTTAGCGTCCTTGAAACCAAATCATATGAAAACAATTTTCTTATTATGTTTCTTGGTAATTTTCAGCCTCATCCAAGAAAATGAATTTGATAGAGATCCAGTCTCGTGTATGGTTATAGGACTTACATTCCACCAGTTGTGGTATTCCACTGTCCCAAAAGAAATGCTGTTGACGGACTTCGAGCAAGTTGCCGTCTCTCTCCCAGCAATTGATAACACCAACTCTCAAGAAGTTACAGACTATCCATGTAATTCAGACTCGTCGATCAAGAATGAGCAGATATCATCAATGGAGATTGGTGACAGATTACACGAAGAAAATTCTATGGGAGTTAATGTAGAGACGGGAAAGCTTACACAAAACTTTCAGCCCCAAGGATTCTATGCTAATTCTACTGATGATACAGGGAATGAAGGGTCTATATTTAATTTTGGTGATCGGTTTCAGTACGCTTCAAATTTCTCTGCTCTTGGTGAGTATTTAATTTCCTTGTCATTTATTTATTTATTTTTGTTTCAGGAGAAGTATTCTCGTCATTTGGACCATTGATTGGACTTCTGTGTGCAAGTTTTTTTTTTTTTTTTTTTTTTTTTTTTTTGTTGTTTCTTTTATTAGAACCACGCCACGTTTCCTTCAAGCCCACATCTATGAATAAACAATTTGAAGATATTTAATATTTATTCTTTAAAATTGATTTCTATTGATTTCTGCCCAAAAAAGGTCATTACTCATTAGTGACTCTTCCTTTGGTAAATCTGAAATTTTGCAACATTTGTAAGCTGGAGTATAGCATTTTGTTTGTTCTTAATGATGTTTAGTTTTCTTAGTCGTTCCATTGTTGATGAGCACTACATGTTGTTGTTGACTAATCAAACACCTGTATGACAATATAATGCCGTTGTTGATCATCAGAACTACTATGTACTTTTAAGATTAGATGACGTTGAAGAGTTGTTAGAATGTCAAACACTTGTATGACAATATAACGCCGTTGTTGATCATCAGAACTACTGTGTACTTTTAAGATTAGATGGCGTTGAAGAGTTGTTAGAATGTAAAACTACAAGTCGACTAGAAGCTGATCTTTTGCATTATTTAACAAACAAGTTTTTATCCCTTTACCCTGTGGATTCTGCATTTTTGGTGCAACATCTAACTTTTTTGTTTACAAGAATGTAAGATGTTTTTTTGAAAATTTTTTCCTTGTGTTTTCAGAAGGATTGGATTCATTGTTATTGCCTGTGCGTTTGCCATCTTTTGAGAATTCTGAGGATTTCTTGTATTTGCAAAAGGAAATGTTTAACAACTATTATAAGGAGGCAGTCACGTACCTAAGACTTGCTCTTTGCTCGACTCCACCGGTATTGGCAGCCTTACATCCTTTGATACAGGTGCCCATTTCTCTTGAGAAAATGAAAAAGTACTATTATGCAATTTGTTTGTTTATTTTGAATCCTACCAAGCGGGGGGCCAATGTTTTTGCCTATAAAGCCTATGTTAGCATGTTAATAGATATCCTCCCAAGATAGTGGTGCGTTATATATGATTATTCTTTATCATGAGATTCATAATCAAACATGTTCTCATCTCTTGTGCTCCTTTTATGGTTTTGTGAAGCCTGTATGCATAATGTTATCACGACTTTAGTTTTAACTCTATGACAATAATATGTAATGACTTCTCTATTATGAAATTTCTGTGGCTTTCTGTTACAGTTATTGCTGGTTGGAGGTCAAGTTGACGAGGCCCTAAAAGTGCTCCATGAATTTTGCTGTATTTCAAACACCACACTTCCTATCCGGTATTATATTTGTTTCCATGCTTTTACTTTAATGACTAAAAAGTTGGTGGAATTTCTTTTCCTCGTGAAAGTAAGTTTGTCTTTATAAATTTATTCTAGAAAACACGGTACAAAGCATATATGACTTTTTTGCAGACAATTAACTTGCTAGGATACTTGCAGTAAGTTGTAGGCTGGTCGGATAATTAAAGTAAAAAATGTCGCCGTGGTTGCTTTTTTTGGTGCTGGAATGGCTAAGGTTAGGGGAGTTTTTCTCATTCAATCTGAAAGAGAATTGACAACCGAGAAGAGAATTTTCGAGATTCAAACTAAGATTAGGGCCATGCTCTATAAAGTTCAGGAATTTAGGCATATTTAAAATCATTTGTTTGTTTTTTTTTTTTTTTTTACTTTAATATTTTAAGTTCTCTCCTTGACTTTGTTATCCTTGAGTTTGTTATCTTCTTCTGATTGTTGTTCGTTGTCATCCCTTCTTCTGTGTTCACTGTTCCCTCTACCTGAAGAAAACTTTGTGCGAGCTTCTATATTTAGACTTGAAATTGAAAGAATGTTAACAGTAGTGCTCCTATATATTGAAAGATTGATAAAATAATTAGTGAATGGAAAAATGCTAGTGACACCAACTGTAATCTGTTAAAAATTGTCACATGAATTGATTGGATCTATCAATGAAAAGTTGATAACTCAAAAAATGCTAGTGACACCAACTCTAATCTGTTAAAAATTACCACCTCAATCGATTGGATCTATCAATGAGAAGTTGATAACTCACCATCATATGAGTTGGTTTCCCTACCACTACTCAGATTTAGTAAACGATTATCCTGATTTACGTAAAAAAAAAATACTGGCTCATTTATGTCACTGCAATCTTCCTTGGAGTGTGTTTCATGTTATTTGAACTGGTTATGTTCTAGTTCGTTTCTGGTAGTGTGCAAGCAGTCTCTGAGATAAACAGTGTTTGTAAAAGCTAATATAAGTGCCTTCTAATGGTTTAGCTCTGACACATAATTTTGAACGACAGTTGTTGATATTTAGTTCAAATTATGTATGTTCATTACTCCTAGCCACCATTGCTGTTTAGCATTTTGCGAGCAATGAGGCTTTCCTTCATGTCAATCAGTTCATTGTGGATCTTTACATGTGCAGATTAAGAGCTAAGCTTTTGGAGCATGTTGATCGTAGAAACAATACCGTGCTTTTCACCTGCTATGAAGATATGTTAAAGAAGGATCCTACTTGTAGCCATTCATTGGCAAAGCTTGTAACCATGCATCAAAATGGTATTTCATCTTTCTGAAAATTGGGACTACATGGTCGTGACACGATTTTCTCTTACGTTTAATCATTTTTGGTCAACTTTAATTCTTTTAAGCTCTTCTTTATGTTATTACTAGGGGCTTGTTTGGATTGCATACTCATTTCCAAAATGGAGAAAGAATTCCAAAGCAGCTTTTTCTGTTCTTTTTGGTTGCAAAACATCTTCTAAACCATTGTGATTGCCAGTCTGATGTACGATTTAGAGGGTCTATTTGGGACTATATATAAATAGATTTCTTCTTATTTTTATTTTTATTTTTTTAATATTTTGTTGATATTATTGATTTTATTATGGGACTGTCTACGCCATTTTTGTTCTTATGGAAGTTGTGTTCGTTTGTTGAGGAACAAGTTTGTATTCTTAAAGCGAATGTATTTTTCTAATTGTTTTTGTTTTGTTTTTTTTTTTCAGGGGAGTATAGTTCTGAGTCTCTAGTGGAGATGATAGCTTTGCATCTTGATGCTACTTATGCAGACCACAATACATGGAGAGAGTTTGCTTCCTGTTTCTTGAAACTTTTGGAGAACGAAGAGGACCGAATGTCATGGTGTCAAAATGGGAATGGAAGTGGCCTTGAAAAAAAGTGTTCAGTTTCTTTCAATGAGATCCCCAACATGTTTAAAGAGGGTAAATCGAGAAAGAATTGGAGGCTGCGCTGTAAATGGTGGTTGACACGGCACTTCAGTCGCAGCACACTTGCGTCGGAAATTGCAGCAGGTAACTTTAGGATAAACAATTCTTACCAAAAAAAAGTAAAAAGCTTATAATTCACAATAACCAGGTTGCATTTTTTCTACTTTGTATTGTGTTTCAATTCTGGTCTCTTTTAGTCTAGCAAGGTCGTGCACGGACAAAGTTAAATGCATCTCAGAAAGTGCATGTGCTTGAAAAAAGGCATGGTTTTTTCTTTATTTATTTATTTATTAAACGGTTGTGGGGCCGATGGTTCCTACTTATTTAATGAAGAAATGAAAACACTCAAGTTTTGAACTTGAGACCTCTTACCCAAATCCATTCCCTCCTGCACGTGCTGAGGCTAAGCCCTAGCGGGTTGCATAGCTGGTACTAACAATCTATGTCTCCATTCCAATTTTCGACAGGGGATTTGCAGCTTCCGACTTATAAAGCAGCATCTGCTTGTCACATTTATGGACCCGAGCTTGCTTACGTAACCGATGTTTACAATTGTTTAGAGGAGAAAAACGAGAGAGACTTGTTGTTGTTCTTGCAATTGAACATTGGAAAATCCATCCGACTTTGTTCAAGCTTTGCACAGAGAGAGTAGATAGGACTTCGTTTTAAGCAAATGGCATGATGCTTGCATTCAAAATCGAGTTTCATGTTTTTGATGGAAAAAAGTAACGTGTTTCTTAATTTTTTTAACCTACTATTGGGGAGGGCTCGTGCCGTTGTTTTTTTAATTATGTCTATTTGTTTATTCTTGGGTATTGTTGATTATTTTTCAAGGATTTTAACAAATCAAGGCATTTCATATATATATATATATATATATAAAGAAAAAATCTATACTATAACATTTACATAGAGTAAGTTGTGAAGATGAGGAATACAATTGAGAAGT
>JAFMPE010099862.1:7620-20983 GCA_024759925.1 Ficus religiosa
TCCTAGAAAGAGTAAAAACAAGCTGCACAAGCATTTACAGCGTATCTATAACCCAGGGGAATCTGTGAAGCCAAATCCCAAACTCAAGACGTCCATTTGTTGGATCATGCCAAGTATCTGAAAGTGTTTGCGTTATCCTTGTCTCTCTCTAGGTAGTCTCGACTAATGAGATCTTCAATCCGCTTCTTGATTGCTTTGATATCAGGCTGCACGTTACAAGAATGGTATTTAATCACCAAACGAATTTAATTTATAAAATAGGAAATCCTCTCGAAATCTATGAAACTCTATAAACTTTTTATCAAATACTAGCTAAAATGTTACCCCTAAGATCATGATACTTGGCCTCTGTTTCTAGTACCTAAACTTGCATCCCCAAGACAATGTCAAATGTAAACAAGAATTTTGAGTTTTTCAAATGGAAAAAGAGCAAGAGTATGCAATACCTTGAACATACGGCTTAACTGCTCAACACACTCCATGACCAATTGCTGATGACCCAAAACTTTGCGACTCTTCATGATACGCACTATTGCAGCATCAATGGCGTAGCGCCTGTCTTGGTCAACATCTTCCGTTACCTTCTTTCTTTCATCCACCGGTGGGAGAGGAATCTTAGAATGAACAATTTCATATGGTCAGCATCTTTCTTCAATGGGAAAAGGAAAGAACACAAAGAAAAGATGAAAAGCCATGCAGTCATGAAAAACAAAAACAAAGACAATTTAAATATGTTGTACCTTAATTCTCCTCATCCTGTCAGTGAACTTCGAGTTGAACTCAAAAACATCACTTTGAGAGATAGTCTTTGTATTTGGCTCCTTATTGAGAATCTTATACTTTGCACATGACAAGGAGTGGAGTAGTCTAACCAAGTCATCATGGCTTACATTTAACTGTGCCATTATGTCAGAGTAGCTTAATCTGTCAGCAGTATTGAACAGCAGAAGAGCGGCGGCCTGGAAATTTCATCACCACAAACCAAACCCAATTTTTCAGTCCAATAATATGGACTTAACCTCCATAACACAACCAAAAGAGGAATTGTACTATACCTGATTGGTCGATACCACCAGTTCAATGGTTTTAGCATCAAATTTCCCACTTATGTTGCAAGAACCCAAAGAGTAAATCCATGTAAGCTTTCTATGTTTCGTTTTCAGTGCATAGAAGTCCTTGAAGACTTCCACACATTTGACCTGCAGAACAAAACCCAGACATCCAATAATACAAACTCGGGAAGGCTTTAATTATTCCTACTGTGATAGCACATAAATATTTCAACTATTACCATCTCTGCAGGAAGGATTAGATCAAAAGACTTGTAACTTGGCCAGAACCCAGTAGTAAGAACAGTCACAGTTAGATCAATCCCAGGAGTTACATGTGTGTTATTACGAAGATACTCCTCAAAATGGTTCTGATTGTCCCGTGCTAATGTCAAATCAGTGACCTAAGGGGGGAAAAAGTGGAAATAAATACTCTAACTCACGCCACAAGCATATCAAAGAACTAGAAATTTAGACCATATAACCAAGGTCAGCTTACCATTCCCTCCATTTTTGAGGTAAACTGACCGCCGCATTGTTGTTTCAGCTTTGTTAAAATACATCTTTCGTGCTCCTCACTAGCACTTCTATCAAAAAGGAGACGGCGGGCAAGCTTTTTCCTACAAAAGTCAAATAACTGTCGATGTCAAACACAATGTAAATTAAAAATTTTCTTTTCATTGTAATAATTGTAGAGAGAGAAAGTTAAAAAAAAAGGGGGAAACATATACAAAGAAATTACCTGTAGAATTCGGCAAAAAGGTCTTTGTCACTAATATATGCAAGTAGTTTAACCACCTGAAAATTCAATAAGAAGAATGCAATGTCAATGTCAGATAACAAAACATAAGAGAAAAATGACAGAAGCACAACAATAAAACCCTTATCGGATACCTTCTCAAGAGTTTCTTCTATGGCCTCATCACTCAGTTTCTCACTCCCACCCTTCTTGAGAATATTATCACAAAACGCTGCAAGTAATTCAGCACTTGTATTGCCAGCAACAGTTTTATTGCAGAATACCTCAAAAGCCTCTTTGAGAGCCTGTTTGACAACCAAAGAAGTATGCTAATACAGAACAACATTGTAAATTCAAGGACAGAGGTATTTATAGCTCTAATGCTAACCTTGTGAAATAAAGTATGGTTTTGAAAACAATCCTTCACATACGCTATGTACTTGTCATGCAGCTCTATTATTTTTCTGATGAGGACCTGAAAACCACAAATTTAGGTCAATCAGTGAGCTAACCAACCATACCTAAATAAACAACCATAAAAGTATAAAAGCTTTACTTGTTCGTGTGAGCCAGCTCCATTTGCCTGGTTAGTGCAAGCATCTTCAGCCTGTTGGACTAATATTGTGCCTTCACTAGTAATATGCTGCAAAAGATAAGTAATCAGAAGTATGAGTACCTAATCAGACAAAAGAAACAGCTGAAAGCGGTTCCTAAGGTGGAAAAGTATTATACTTCAAGGATCAAAGCAACTAACCTGTTTGAATACGTTGGCGACAGGTTCAAGGCCTTTATGAATTTTATGGTAAAGTCTATACATCCTCGAAAGATCTTCCACCTAAAATGACATAAACAAGTTGCACCACGTCATAGACATGTGTGATAGAACCACGGCAATAACTCTTTGACAGAGGAATAAAGTACCTTATCGTCTCGAAGCAAAGCACGACATCCAGAATGTTCCTTCTCGAGCAATTGCGTCGCATAGAACACCAACAGCTGATGCTGCACTTTCTATGGGGAAAAAAAATTGCAGTAACAAATAAGATGAAGCTGAAAGGGGCAAAAAAAAAAAAAAAAGAAAGAAAGAAATATATAACATTATCCCTTAAAGGCTCTGAAAGTATACTGTGAGCTTTCGCTGCAACAGTGTCTATAGAAGCTCTCAAGTCAAAACCTTTATAGCTAAATGGGCCAATTGACAACATCAAACTAGAATTTCAATAACAGAACAAAAATAATCCCTACCTCACGTTTGGGTAGCACTGTTAATAACCATGTAATATGAATTCACTAACCAACTTTCTCCGTGGTATTTTCACATTGGGGAATTGCTACTAACTTCTTAATCATACCGTCTAACATACATGAATAAGAGAGATGATCTACTACCCTCACAACAAAACATAGATAAGATTTAACCAACCTCCACTAGCTTCTGCTCACTGCTTGAATGTAGGTAATGAGAAACTCGATCCCTCTCTCTTTTCAAGCATTCCTCAGCCTAAAAACCATAGATGTTATAGTCATGCAACCTACGCGAAAATCATAGAATACAAGATGCACAACAACAACTACTTACCTTCAACATGTAATCAGGACAAGAATCCTCCAAAATCCAGTTTGACGCTTTCCGGTTATAATATGAACCAGTGTCTTCAAGCATCACTGCCTCAAAGTGCTCTTCGTACTGATTCATTTGTCCCATCCCAATTTCAACAAATATATCTATAACATTCTTCAACAGTGCTCTGTCAATCTGCTCTCCTTCACGTTCTTTGTCGATCTGATGTACAACAACTAGTCAATAAATATATAGTGGCAACATAATATAGGTGCCAAAAAGATACCAATAGAAAACATACCAAAACAATCACAGCATCTCTGACCCTAGCATTTACTTCCAGATAAACCTGAAATTACATAAATAAATACTTAAAAACTGGTAAAAAAAATGTAAATATTTAAAAAATACCATAAATGGAATTAATAACTACTAACCAGGTCCCTAAAGCAGGTGAGTCCAACGTCATTAAGTGGAGGAAATGACCGTCGAGCAATAAAATAGCGATCAAGATAAAAGAAGAAACGCGACAGCCATCTAACCATGACCTTATGATTCGCCCATCTTTTCACAAGTTCTCTCAGCATAAATTCATCATGCTTCTCCCTAAGGGGGGGCAATACCTAAACAAAGTGAACGAAATAGAAAGGGGTGGGGGGGGGGGGGGGGGGGGGCCGGGGCGCAGGGAAGGCTTCCAAAAGTAAGTATTCCCTCAAAAGGCAACGACCTAACAGACTAGCCAATTACATATGCAATAGCCAATATATGATAATAATTATAAACCATAGCTTATTAATACCAAAAAGTGGTGGCAGCACATAATTTTTATTTGAAGGCTTATACTTAACATGAGTCATCACACCCATAACGAGTCCTCTACAACACGAAACAACGATAACCCAGATCGTGGCTACAAACTCCAAGCAAGTTAAAGCAACACTCCTTATAACGGAGGAAAATAATAACAATGTTATCCAATCCTCACCATCATACTTATATATTCTTCAATCGCCTCACGATATTTGTCATAAAGCTGTTGAGAATAATCATGAGGTGCCTTTTGCGTACACATGTTATATATGGTACTGAACTTGGAATTAAGGAAAGATCATCATGTGTGAAAAATATTTGTGTTCAAAATCAATGACAATATATTATATTACAAGTGAGAAAAGCATAAGAATGGATACGTATAGAGCATTATATGTTCCTCTCCGTTGAATGGGGCCTCGGGCAATTCTTCTAGAATCCTCCTCAGCTTTGTTATCCCTTTGTGCATATAAGCCCATCCTTCATCCAATTCAATGACTTTACGATCCATTCCTCAAAATAGTCCTGTCGATTCGAGAACCAAAAGGGTCACAATCTTTAACAAATTTAAGACAGTTCATAGGCTCTCTATATATAAAATGTGTATACAATATATACGTTAAAAAAAAAAAAAAGAAGAAGAAGAAGAAGAAGAAGAAGATAGAAGATATTCACTCAAAAAAAAAAAAAAAAAATTATCCAAACACAACAAAGCTACTGATAACAATTATCCAAACAAAGATGAAACAAGATTAAGAACTTAATGAAAAATTTGTAAAAACAGAACCCCAGAAAAAAAAAATCCTTAGAAACAACTCAAAAAAGGTGACAAAGAAAAAGAAAAACCCTAGAGAAAGCGTGAATTCAGGAGACGCCTAAGCTCATCTGAGGATTTTTCGGCAGACCAAGAACAATGCAAGACAGCAAGACCTAGAAACCGAATCAACACAAGTAAAAGCCGTATATACCGAGAAGAAATTCGCACGAAAAATATCAAAAAATCCATAGAAAAAACAATATTCCGAAAATTGGGAGCTTACCGGGGAAAGAAGAATGCGAATCAGAAAAATAGTGGAAACAAAAAAACACGAATCGAAGAATTGAAAGAAGGATCAGAGAGATAGATGTTGGATTCTGAAAGAGCAGAGGAAGAAGGAAAGCGGATTCTTGGACCTGGAAAATCCCCCAGGAGACCACAATGGACGGGAGAGGGCAACGAATGATGACGTCACCAATTGGTTTGGTATTTATATACACCGAAAGGAAAATTTGACAATAAAAGGAAAAGGAAAAAGAAAATGCTTTTTTCCCCTTGAAAAGAGAGAGAGATAGAGAGAGAGAATTCTTCTTTTTTTATATTTTTTTCACTGGCATTTGGGGTTTTCTTTTTAATTGTGGGATATATTATAATTTTCTTTTTAATTGTGGGATAGACTATAATGTTCTTTAGTCATTTGATTTAATTTAAATCCTCAAAGAGGGAGAAAAGGAATAACAAACCGAAATGTTTGGGGTTAATTTTCTTAATTAAAATTTAAATTAATTTTAAATTTGACCTCTATAGTTTATAATTTAAAAACAAACAAAATTATCTCTAAAGTTTATCGTAAATGACAATTTTGGAACATGTTTGAAAACTTAACTCAAACTACCAACTCAAATTAAAGTTTTTGTCTTTTTACTAAAAAGTTTTTTATCTTTTTTGAAAATTCAAAAAATTTACTATTTCAACTTAAAAATCCATACTCAAACTAACATACCAAACAAACCCTTGATGCTTTGATAAGTGACCTTCAGTTTGTTTATGGTATTAATCATGTTTTTTTGTTCTCTAAAAATCATCACATGTATTAGAGTTGGGATCGGATTTAGGTTCGAGGCTAGTTTCTATTATTGCGAGGGCATGCGGTTTGGTGCAATATTTCTAATCGTGCTCTTTCGACCGGGTGATGAGAGGTTGGGAGGATGCAACTTATAATGTCATCTAGTAGCCCCTCGGCTTAACGCTTTTTTTCATGCGGCTTTATTTGGTATTTTGTTTGCTTTTTCATGAAAAGCTATTAATTATACTTGATTATTTAGAAAAATGGAAACAGAGTTTCATTTTTCTATGATACAATTTTTTGTGAGGTTTTGTAGAAGTTATCCTTCTTAATTTATTATAAAACTGTCTTTGTTTAACAGATTTAGGATCAAAATTTTCGATAAGAAATTGGGTCAATTTCAAATTTTTTCTGACTTTTTATTTTGACATTTAAAATGAAACAAAATTATCTCTTAAGTTTATCGTAAATGAAAATTTTATTCTTTTAATCACTGAAAACCTCGGGTTTTTATGATATTAATTGCATATGCTTTTGGTGCAACGTTTCTAGTTGTGCTCTTTTTGCTTGAGGAAGACGTAGAATTATGCTACTTACAGTGTCACCTAATAGGCTCTTAACTTGTCACCTAATACATGTAACTTTGATTTTTGGAGCTACTACACATTGGAATGGAGTTTCAATTTTACAAAATTCATAACAAAAAAAAAATTTCATCGGCGTTAAGATTCTCAAAAAAAAAAAAAAATTTTTTTTTAAGTTTCAAATTTGATCTTTAAAAAATTTAGATTATTTGACTTTATCTTTTATAATTTAAAATAAAATGAAAAAAAAATATCTATAAGTTTATCACAAATGGAAATTCGGTGCCTTGGTCACTAAGGCATTGACCGCGGATGCTCGTTCTCTAAAAATAATCACATGTGATTGAACTGAGATTGGGAGTTCAGTTCCTAATTCCTATTATCGCGAGGTGCGTGGTAGTATTTCTAATTGTGCTATATTTGAGTGGGGTTTTTTTTTTTTTTTTTTTTTTTTTTTTTTTTTGTGGAAAATCAAATAAAAAACAAAATCACTAAAAATTTCAGTTCATATTGTCGCCTAATAGGCTCTTGGCTTATCCGATGTTCTTATTTGGTTTTATTTTGTATTTTATTTGATTCTCCACAAAAAGCTCTAAATTATGTATTTCATTTAATTTCATTATGGGAGCTCCTATAAGATTGGAATGGAGTTGCATTTTTAGAAATTTCAAATTTTTGTGGAATTTTATAGAAGTTAAACAATGATTATCTTTTTTAATTTATTGTAAAATGGTGTTTGTTTAGCAAATTTAGGAATTAATTTTCTCAGTGAAAATCAGATTAATTTCAAGTTTTCCCTTTAAAAAAAAATATAGATTATCTTACTTTTATATAAAATGATACAAAATTATCTCAAGTTTATCATAAATGAAAGTTTTGTTACTTTGATCACTAGAAAAAAAAAATTACTGGTTAGTTCTATTTTTATATCCAATTTACTTTTATCCACAAAGTATATCTTGAATTTTGAAATTTATATTTTTATATTGTTACATCTAACATACAAATCAAAACATTTTTTCGGTTAACACTTGTACAAAAAGGCTAAAATTTAGATTATTTATTTATTTTATATCTTATATTTTATTTTTATTCATAAAGTATATCTTACAACTTACTTTTAATTATAAGTTAAAACTTTAAATTTTAAGATATGCTATTGAAAGAAAGTAAATTAAAAATGTAAAAATCGAAAAATTATATTAATATTAAAATAAAAAAACAAAGATGATGCAGACGACGCGCTTGAAACCGTAATTAGCGAGGGCGCACGCCACTCCCACGTGCGACCGCTTGGGTTGTGCTTACCTGCCCCCGCGTCTATCGTACTCGCATCTTTTTCGTGCTCTTCGCAGGTTTCGTTTTCTTTTTATTTTTCGTTCTTTCTTTCTTTCTCCGAATTGCCAAACCCTAACCCCCAGACCGAGCCATGTGAATGAAAGAAAATCATCGGAAGATTTCACCTCCGCTTCTGCTCCAGCTTCAGCTTCTTGATGCGCGCTGCGCATTTCTTCTCTCTCCCGAGCTTCGGAATTTGGAGCTTCGAGTTCGGCCATGGAGTTTCTGAAGGAGGATTTCTTGGCGTTGCAGATCGGGAGCTCCGCCGAGTCGCTGCACAAGTCCCTTGACTCGCAGAGAGAGCTTTTCCACAGCCAGATTGATCAGCTCCAGAGAATCGTCGGCACTCAATGCCGACTCACCGGCGTCAATCCTCTCTCCCAAGAAATGGTGCGTTGTTTTTTATTTTTTTCCTGTCTCCTGTTTGATTGCCGAGAAACAGTAGGAAACGAGAAAATTAATTGACGTGCTAAATTTAGGTTACGGTGAGTAATGAATGGATTTTTGTATGAAATCCTGGTTTTTTCAATTGATTTTTGGTTTAGAGCATGCAATAGTTGTTCGACATGTTTAATGGTGAAGTGAAAACCCCAGTCTCATCAGCCATTAGCGGAATCTCGTAGGATGCTATTGGTGGTTCCAGTTTTTATCCAAATTATTATCATTTCGTTGTTTGGGGAGTAAATGAGGGTCTATCAGCGGACTTGAAACATAGATTTTCGATTTTTAGATGAGTTTTCCTTTGATTTTTTAATATTTAACCCTATAAGTTTATACTAACTTGAAGATATATTTTTCAAAGTAGAGTTTAGTTTTCATATGGATGATTTGGGAGTTTAAAACATAGGTGGGTCTGCAATATAGAAATTTCAGATTTGGAAACCCAAAAATTTGAAAAAACATATCCCGTTTCGGATTTCTATTTAATGATTGTGCATTCGTAGGTAGTAACTCTTTATCCCTTTATTGTTGTTGGCAATGATATTTTATATTCTTGAAATGGCTAGCATTCCAGTTTTTCCATTCACCACACACGCTATCATGCTGATTTTGATCATAAATAACATGTTTGTAAATAAAAAATATCCCGTTTCGGATTTAATGATTGTGCATTCATAGCCAGTAACTCTTTATCCCTTTATTATTGTTGGCGATGATATTTTATATTCTTGAAATGGCAATCATTCCAGTTTTTCCATTCACCACACACGCTATTGTGCTGATTTTGATCATAAATAACATGTTTTTGTTCTTGTTTGTATGCAGGCAGCTGGTGCACTTTCTATAAAAATCGGTAAGTATTGGCATTGAAATTTTTATTTACAAAATAGTGCTACTTATTTTGTGTGAGTTTTATCTGACATTGTCATCCTTTTTGCAGGAAAAAGGCCTAGAGATTTACTAAACCCCAAGGCTGTAAAGTACATGCAATCTGTTTTTTCCATTAAAGATGCAATTAGCAAGAAGGAATCTCGTGAGATTAGCGCTCTATTTGGTGTCACTGTCACACAGGTTTTCTTTTGTGATTAACAAACTTTTTCTCTTCAAGTTCGTATTCTGCAGTTTGCATCTTTGTAGTTGTTTCCTACCCTTTCGTTTTCTGTCTATTTGTAGGTTCGAGAATTTTTTGGTAGTCAACGTTCTAGAGTCAGGAAATTAGTTCGTTTGTCAAGGGAGAAAACAATAAAATCTAATGCCTCTTCAGAACAACATGATGGGGTTCCAGCAAGCTCTGATCCAGTTCCCTTAAATACTATTGGTCCCGCTAGTGTCGAAGAAACACCATCTTGCTCAACCAATGATGATACTCTGCCTGGCCTAGATGAGTTAGATAAGCAATTTGTTGAAAATATTTTTAATTTGATGCGCAAGGAAGAAATGTTCTCTGGGCAGGTGAAGCTGATGGAGTGGATTTTGCGGATACAAAATTCTGCAGTATTATGTTGGTACTTATCGTCTATCTAATCACTATGTAAGATTTTAGGCATGTCATCATATTGTCTCCCCACTTAATTACATGCATACAGGTTCCTAAACAAGGGTGGTATGATGATTTTAGCAACATGGTTGAGTCAAGCAGCCGCTGAAGAACAAACAAGTGTTCTTTTTGTCATCTTAAATGTATGTATGAAATTTGTCTTGTCAACTGTCTGAATCCTTTCTTTATTAATGCTTCTAACCATTTCAATGATGATTAAATTAAATGTTGTTCAGGTACTTTGCCATTTGCCTCTACAGAAGGCACTTCCCGTGCATATGTCAGCCATACTGCAAAGTGTTAACAGATTGCGATTTTACAGGGCTTCAGGTGTGCCTACTTGAGAAACCTATTTTGTGTTCCCTCTCTGTCTTTATCAATTTATATATATGTATACGTATCATTTATGTATCCATGTGTGCATATATATGTATATCAAGTTCCTTTTTATTGTAATCCTTGATGCAAATTTAACCTTGAGGCTGTACAACACATCTTTGAAGGCAGATAATTTTCTTTTCTTTTTTGGTACCTACTATAATGTTTCTTTTGGATAAAATAAACAAACTATTTTTTTCGCGTTAGCTGTGTCTGTGTGAAAATTTGAATCTCATTTATCTGATTTGAAGATCAGACATATCAAACAGGGCAAGAGTTTTGTTATCAAAATGGAGCAAATTATTGGCAAGAAGTGAAGCCATGAAGAAACTGAATGGCGTAAAATCACCTGGTGATGCGCAACAACAATTACTGTTGAAGCACAGGCAAGTTTAAATCTTGAGTTTCCATACACATAGGATTTATAGATCAGCTTTTCAGCTAACGTAGTCTAATTACGGTGCAGTTTAAGTGAGGTTATGGTTGATGAATCATGGCAGTCAAGCATAGAGACCCCGGTAAGTGCCAAAAGTTAATTACAACTAAGTTTGTCTGTGTGTAGCTACTAGATGCACAACTTATCTGGGTGTTTCTTCTCGCTGTGCAGGAAATGATTCTTGATAATTCAGAAAATTTAAGGTATACAGGTTTCTTTGTTCTGAAATGTATTTAGCTTGGATTTTTTATTGTTTTTGGTAGTTGACATTTTTAAGTACATCTTTGTTTTCAGGACATCTGAGACCACACAGGCACTGAAACTGTTGCCGGCATCTTCAGATGATTCAAATAAGAGGCATATTCTTGGCGTATCTTCATCCCGTATCCTTAAGATTGTATCATTTCTGTTATTTTTGTTCTCTGCAATTGCAATTTAGAATTGTTGAAATTTATTTTATTGTCTAGGCTTTGTATGATTAGAACCTAAAGGTCTTAGTTTGAGGAAAGAGGTCCTCTGTCAATGGTGAATAATTCATTTTGCAGTTATCATAGTTTTTTGTTCTGTTTATACTTGGAATATTAGAGATCGTTTCCTCACCTATTAACAGAAATCAGAGAACGCAGAAAAGTTCAGTTAGTGGAACAACCCGGCCAGAAAACTTCTGGGAGAAGTCCACAGGCTACGAGAGCTGCACCATTGAATCAGAGCAGACCCATGTCCGCAGATGATATCCAAAAAGCAAAAATGCGGGCACAATTCTTGCAGAGCAAATACAAGAAAGCTAGTTCATCCAATGAAAATAAAGTGAAGACTGAAGGACGTAAATCCTCTCAGGTCAGCATTTTGTCTTCGGCGTCTAAAGTTCCAATGCGACCTAGTATCGAGGAACACAAGAAAACTGTGGCAGTTCTCACAAAGGCTCCTAATGTGCTGGAGGCTTCTATTGATGCAAAGCCAAAAGTAGATTTGAAGGAGCCATTGTGGGAGAAGTGCAGAAGGGTCCAGATCTCTTGGCACACACCTCCAGGTATATTTCTTTTTGTAGATTTTGATTGGTTCTTGATTCTTACATGCAGTATTACACCGTGAAAATTATAGCGCGCTTGGCAGATGAAAAATCTCAAAGCTCCCTAGTTTTTTTAAGCTGTGGAGAGAGAGTATGTTTAACGTTATTTATTTCATGGTGGGAGATCCGACCAACTGGATGCTGCAACTTCTTTTGCATGAAACGAATGAATCATCAGCGTATTTTATGTTCGTCTGAGACTTGGATTTTGTCCTTTTGACTGTATAGGATACATGTCCTGGAAAGTTTTTAACAGAATATGGATATCTTTGTTCAATTAGATCGCCATGACTATTCGAATGCCACTTTAAGTTCTTTAGTCATTCGTCAAGTTTGGATCATAACTTTTCTTAATTAGTTTATGTGATCATGGATGAGATCGGAGTTTTTTTTTTCCCAACCAAACTTAATCATAATTTGTACTCAAGTTTCAGGAGAAGGGTATTATTCTTTAGCAATTGCATGTGGCTGACATAACGGTTCACACTCCTTATACAGTTGACAGTTGAGACATATGATTCTGTATATTGCACATTTGAAACAGGGCAGTTTGTTAGGAAAATGTCATTTGAAGTTGACAATGGCTGGACGTTTGAAAGAATGGCGACTAAGACGTGCTATATTTCTGTTTTGTTTCCACAGCATATATTTCTTTAATTTCTTCAAACTACACTTCAAATACTTAGGAATGACCCCATTTATCTCTTCCCTTTTCCTTACAGTCAACCATCATTTGGGCCGTTTATGACAAATTTAGGTGAAGGAAAATTAAACTCGAAATTATTTTTGTTTTCCATCTTAGGTCTGACAATGACCCAAACTGCTTTATTCCTTAACTTACGAATTCAAGCAATGTTTGTGTCACTGGTTCTAAAGTTCATTTTGTCTGATTTCTGGAACCGAATCATGCAATGGTTATTATCCGAAAAAAAATCATGCAATGCTTGAATTGGGAGCAAGTCCCCGTTGGATACGGATCAGTACAAAAAACACCAAAGCTCAATCAAGCAAGCAACCTGAAATGATATGGTATTTTTCCTGGATTAATAGAAACGAATAGTGGTTGATGGGATGGCTTTAATCTCAGTGGGTTTACGACTACAAAGTATGAACTTTAATCCCATCTAGCTGAAGTTAGTTATCTCGTTTTGAATTCTCCTCTAGCCCACTTTGACCCTTTGAGTTTTCAGTTTCTGTTCATGGATGTAAAGTGTATCTGGCCCTTATTTTCGTGCATTATCGCTTACCGTCGGATGTGAAGTGTGCATGTATATATATGTAAATATAGATTTTCTGGGGGAATGATGTAAAGTTTATCTGGACCTTATTTTTGGACAGATGAGGAGAGGGAAATTGGCATCTGAGTTATTTTTACCGCAAGAAAAAAGGGCCGGCAGATTTTTACCATTTTGAATGGCCATCCAATTAAAATTTAGATTTTGCTTTTGAATCCTCCTTTCCTCTTATTCCTACCCTCAACGAAGCCACTTGCCTCTTTTCCAGCTAGATGGAGTTAGAAATACTTGTATATGCAGTAACTGGAAAATTTTACATGGAGTAACTTTGAATCGAATCTTGATTTTTGATTTTTGATTTTT
>JAFMPE010099862.1:21223-31508 GCA_024759925.1 Ficus religiosa
TTGATTTTTGATTTTTGATTTTTTAGATATAGTATATTGGTCCATTTTCATTTTATATTCTTGGTATTATCATTTTAAAAAAAATAAATGGTTTGAGTCATTTAGTAGTGCTTAATAACATTCTAGAGTTCAGCCTTTCATGCCATTTTCCTTTCTGCAGAAGTAAAACTCAATCAGTCGTGGAGGGTCAGTACTGGCGAGAATAGTAAAGAAGTGGAAGTGCAGAAAAACAGAAACCGTCGCGAGAAGGAAACTATGTATCAGACGGTCCAAGAGATACCATCAAACCCAAAGGAGCCATGGGACATGGAGATGGACTACGATGATACATTGACCCCTGTAATCCCAATAGAACAGTCGCCTGATATCGATGCCCCCGAAACACAGGTTACCCCTAATCATGGTGTAAATAATGCAGTAACACATGTTGCTCCTAGTCAAAGAGCAAAGGGTTCTGTTTCTACTTCGCAAGTGGGTAATTCAAGCACGGCCGAACCAGATCTAGAGTTGCTTGCTGTGCTACTTAAGAACCCGGAATTGGTATTTGCCTTGACTTCCGGCCAAGCTGCCAACTTATCAAGTGAAGAAACAGTGAAACTGCTTGATATGATTAAGGCTGGGGGTGCTGGAAGTGGCCGTAGTTTTAATCGGTTAAATAAACAAGCGGAAGAGAAGGTCGAAGTTTCTCTTCCATCCCCAACTCCTTCAAGCAATCCTGGCACGGTGCGTCACTTTGGCCTATGTGCAACTCTTGCTGGATATTTTCCAAAAAAAAAAAAAAAAAAAAAGCTTTTGCTGGCTATAATTGAACTTGTATAGCCAGTCTTTCACAGGCATTGTTTGTGCTCTATTTGATAGGGTTTTTTTTTTTTTTTTTTTTTTTTTGGGGCTCCCTTTTTCGAATGGGGCGACTGAGGGACCAAAGACAAAAATGGGGGAAAAAGGGGGGGGGGGGGGGGCGCGGGGGGCGCGGGGGGTGCGGGGGGCCAAGAGAGAGAGAAAGCGAGGAAAAAAAAAAAAAAAGACATGAACACCCATGTTTTGCAGTCGGATTCTGGTTGGTGGATCTCTGTTAATCCATTAATGGGGAGCAAAGTGCAAATGTTGCACGCTTAGTGCATGACAAAGCTAATACAAATTAACGAAGACTAATTATAACAAATTAAGTTTGAGATGATAAGATACTAGTTGGTCTAGATGATGAATATGCATGCCATCTCTGATGATATTTCTTTCGTTTTCCGAAATTTGCAGAGCGGGTGGAGGCCGGAAGCAGCCAGGAATCCATTTTCACAAGTCAACAGAGCGGTCGACAATCCATTGGTGGCGTCGGCCACCATTAATAAGTTGGTGCTGCCACAAATGTCAGCCCCGCACGTGGCTACGCCACAACCAGCCACTATTCCATCAGCGCTTCCTCAGTACTCACTGTCTCTAGTACCTGAAAAATACACTTCTCTCCATCACAGCTCCTCCACTGTTCAATCAAATCCACCCCTCGTTAGCGATCCACCCTTGCATAACTTACACTCGTCACTGCGGGTTGAGACCGCAATTAACGTCAAACCAGCACTTGTATCCACTAACACATTCAACGCAGAGGAAAGACACCACATTGCAATACCTCCAAACCCTTTGGTTCCGACACCAGTGCGTCCTCAGACACCTCAGCAATCACTGCAACAGCAGCAGCAACAACGGCAACGACAAGAACAACTTTATTCCAAGCCATATATGCCTGCACCTGCATACGCCAAAGAAATTGGAAAGCCAAGTCAGGTTCCGGATTCTTGGAGAGCCAGGCAGGGTACCGTGCCTGCAAATTACAACCCTCCTTTGGCGAACCAAAATCATAGTTACAACAGTTACAATACTTATAATGCATCTCCATTTGGAGGGCCGGTGCAGCCTCCGCAGAGTCGGTTGGAAGTGAACGATAACGAGTACGCAGAGGGAGATGAGTTTGAGTCATGGAGTCCGGACAATAGTCCAACTAGAAACCGTGAGTATTATGGGATGGGAAGAGACTTCCCTGAAACCAGAATGAATCCTGGCGGACGGGCCTACAGGTCCGACCAGCTGAGGATGAGGAATTCTTCTGGGTACAGAGATTATAATAGGCATGGAAACAGAAGGTGGCGTGGCCGGAGACGATGATTTGTATTGTACCGGACACGGGTGGGTGTCGGGGTGGGGTTTGTCAGATTTTGTTCATTCATGGTATAGAGTTGAAATTTTTGTTAATAATTGGTTTTGTGAAATGGGGTTTTGGGGTGTTGGAGGTGATTGTTGAGATCAGTGGACTAATGCGATTTGCGACTGTTAGAGATGTCCACATAACTAAATCGTTATTATTAATCTGACAAAAAAAATACTCATGATCTTTCTCTATCCTTTTTTTTTCCTCTTTTCATCTCTTTCTTCCTTCCTAAAACACTTCTAAAAGTAAACTCCCGTGGGCTTGAAAAGGAAAGAGTTTGAGCCTGGTCAGGTTATTGGCCCAACACGTGATCTGGATCAATAGGGAAGCGGTGGAATGTACGAGAGAAATATATATATATATATATATCTATAAACTATCTATACACTATATATAGAAAGTATAAAACTTTCTACTGTTCAAGGCATTTTCTCCAAAACAAGCCGTTTTAGACGAAAATGTTGGATTTAATTTTTAGTTCTTAAATTTCTTTTTTTTTTTTTTCCGGCCTTTTATTTTTTTGACAATTTAGTTTTAAATAAATCACATTGATCTAAGAAAATACTTTTCATTAACATTTTAAAATATTGTTTTCCAAACAATTTTTTTTTTGATATTAGTCTTTTTTATTTATTGGTCTATTTTTAATATTTTAGTACTTTTGTCTTTTTGATCTTTTTTTTTTATAAATTTTTATCTACTTTTTATTTTTATATTTTTTTTATTTAGATAAATTTTCTCAAATACGTTCAATTACATACATCACACATGGTTTTAAAATAGTGTGCGTATATATATACACACACAAAATAAGCCTAGAATTGTATAGCAGACACGCGGGAAAGTGCAAAGTAAAGAGCCTGCCAAGTCCAACGGGAAGCATAGGGTGCGTTTCATGTCTCATTCACTTCTATTCACTATAAACAATATATTTAAATGCAACTCTATTTCAAGAATAAACACTCTTTTCATTTTTCATACATTCCCATTTTGTTTATCTTTTTTTTAATCTAATTTTATCATTCATATCAAGCACACACTCATCAATGCCTATTAAAAATATCTAAACACATAATATTTGAATACAATAATTAATAATGACATCTCAATGTATATTGAAATATATTCATTTCATTAGAATACAATATTGAATATAATATGACACCCAACCGCACTAATAGATCTTATTATTGAATGGATTTTTTTTTAAATTTCGGATTAATTATGGATTAGCCCATGAATTTTAGAGTCATGTTAATTTGGTCTCTTAATTTTTAGTTAGGAGTTTTGGGGGTTTTATTTTATTTTATTTTATTCTATTTTTTTGAGGGAAGGGTTTTAAATAACGAAATTGTACTCACATGTGACTTTTTTTAGGCACACATACATTGTTTTCAGATTCTCATATATATCATAAATTATATGCCTGATTTTGAACATTAAAATATAATCATGATTGGACAATCGAGAGGGAACTCTTAAACTTGTTACCTGCCATCCGTCATGTTAAATTTTTAACCTACTTAGTGCCCGTTTGGTTCGTCAACTCGAACCTAAAATTTTCATCTCAGTTTTTGTCGTTTTCTGAAAAAGTTTTTTGTCTTTTCTGAAAAGTCAACAAAAATTACTATTGAAACTTAAAATTTCCAACTCAAACTGGTGAACCAAATGGACCCTTAGAATTTGAATCTAATTTGACTGGATTTAATCGTCAATTACTTAGGTTGAGTCTCTACAAGTAAATAAGTTCACGGTAAAAATTATCCTTAGTAACATTGATTTTTTTCCCCCTTCGTAAAAAAGCTTAAAGTTGATATTGAGTATTACTGCACTTCACAAATATCAATTCCTGAAGCGCATATCAAAATCATGAAATTCACTGGCCGGTTTGGTAGCATTTTAAAAATGATCTTATTTTAAGTATGAAAAAAAAAAAAAAATTTAAGAATGATGCTAATATAGATTCTAAATTGCGTCTGAAAGTGAAATTGTATTGGATGTGTTTTGATAGCATTACATATAATACAAAATTACTCTAAATATATATAATTTTAATCATATAAAAATATGCATAAATATATCGTCCTCATGAAATATGCGTCACTTGGAGGCTCGGGTGATGGTGATTAAAACAGCAGCCAAAACGAAGGGAAAAATGAAGAGGAGGCCAAAAGCATATTAAATGTTCGGAGGTAAAATTACAAATATACTAAAATTTAAAAGGTAAAAATAAATTTTTTCTAAATCTTATAAGATCAAAGTATAAAATAGGGGATTTTTTTGCTAGTGGTTTAAAATTAAAGGGGCATTCTTACTAACAATGAGATATAATATTAACACAAGTTATCAAAGTTTGGGGGTAAAATTACAAAAATATTAAAACTAAAAATACAAATTTATTCTTATTAAATCACACATTAATTATTATCATGTCAATAATTATATTTTAACTTATGCAAAAAGAAAAATCAATAACATTTTCATAATTCATCGAATACTTCTATAAAATTATAAGAGTACCGAAGTTTTATTCGGTTCGGTAACGGAAGCTCTGGACGGCTAGAGCCTAGAGCACTAACATGACGCAAACTCAAAGCTGTTGTTGCTCAAAAAAAAAAAAAAAAAAAAAAAAAAAAGCGGGGGAAAAAAAGAAAAGCCATGGCTGATGTGGCAGCGTGAATATGACGCCGAACCAAAATCTATTTTCCGTCACGGCGTTGTCTCCGTTTTGTCATTGCCAAATTTACCGTTCCCCGGCCTGCTTCCACCGCCCCTTCTCTCTCTCTCTCTCAGATTTTCAGAGGTCTTCTCACGTTTCGACTCTTCCAAAAAACCTCAAAATTCTGCGTTTTTTAATTTCCGGAGTTTCTCTCACGTTTCGCGTTTCACCAAAGTTTCAACTCCGATCTCTCTCCGGATTTGCAGAGCTTCGCCGTTTCGGCATTGAAGCGGTTTCGATCAGTATAGGAGAATTAGGTCAAGAAACGGCCAAAATCATGGAAAAAAAAGGAGGGGATTTTGACGGCGTTAGAGTTTGACCGATTAGATGGACTGACTTGCTTCGAGAATCTTTCATTTTCTCGCGGTGGAACGGAACCAACCGAACAAAAAAGTTCGATTTGATTTAGTTCAAAAGTCCGTACCTTCAAAGATTTCAACTTTCTTCCCAAAATTCAAGCAATTTGAGACCCAAAAAACGCTTCTTTGATCCGATCTCGTTTGTCGACTATGGGATTCAGATTCCATAATCTCAGTCCAATTCACAGGATTTGCGTAACGAGGATTTCTTCCAACGCAAGTAATTTAAATCACCCGAAACCCGTGATTGAATCCTCCAATTTCCTTCTCCAAGTCCGTTGCTTGATTCCGTCCTACAACCCCGTTTACAGCGTCCCCAAGAGGTGGCATTTGGGCCATTCCCACCACGGCCATGAAGTTGAAGACCGGCGCAGTGTTTCCGGGAACGAGAGCGAGAAGATATTCAGGCTCGGTCTGGCGTCCGACGTCGTATTGGCTGTCGGGAAGGCTCTCACCGGTTATGTCTCCGGCAGCACCGCAATCATCGCCGATGCCGTCCATTCGGTCTCCGATGTGGTATTGTGCATTCTCTGCGTTTGTTTCTCGTTTACTCGTGCTGAAAATGGATCATTTTCAGCTATAAGTAGAAAAAGTTGGCGATTTGGCTTAAGAAGAATTATGTTCGATTTGTAGATCTTCATCAGGTGGAAATAGCTGCATTCATTTAAGTTGAATCTCTTGAGAAAAAGTTTCTGTTTATTGTATTTTGATTAGTCTAGATATGTGTTTACTTGTGATTTTCGCATTCAATAACAATAGATAATATCTCAAATATCGGATTTGCAGTGTTTTGAATTATCACGAACTGCCTTTCAATTAATCAATCAAAATGTTTACCATCACATTTATTTTGTTTTGCATCTGCTTACTGTGATTGTTTTTATCATTTGCAGGTTCTTAGTGGCATCGCTTTGGTTTCATTTAAAATTGCAAACACTCCAAAAGACAAAGAACATCCATATGGTCGCTTTTGATCTGTACCTACAAGCTACTCCATTTATCTCTGTTTCTGCATTTTAAAAGTCTTTGTTGCTTTGCATTATCATTTTTAAGGTTGTCCTCTACTACTTTGGTGTTTGTAAGTCCCTCGACTGATGTTTCAGGATTTAAATAGTGAAAGGGAATTAGGAATTTATTTTCTTCTTAGGTTAAGGAAATTCTATTTGCTGGAATCGTCTTCAGTTGTTTACCAATGCATATTCCCCTAAAAGGCGTTTGTGGTTGTTAATATATGTATTCATACCTAGTGCTGTCTATTTCTTTATGGTTATGGTAATTTACGGTCGTGCATCTTATGAATGGTCCTAAAGATGATGTTGGTGTGTGTGTGTGTGGATTGACTAGGGGGAGGGTATACTTTATTCTTCTCCACATTATATTTCATATTACAATTCTTTCCTCCACTGCTTTTTCTAGGACATGGAAAATTTGAGACTTTGGGAGCTCTTGGAATCTCTTGCATGCTTTTGGCGACTGCTGGTGGCATTGCATGGCATGCTTTTGATTTGTTGCTCGTATGTCGATGGTCCTTCTATAATTGTCTAAAAATGCAGTATCTGTAATAGTTCATACATATCTGTTCTATATATGTATATTTGTATGTATGTGATTTTTAGTTATATATTGAAGCAGTTTATTTTTTTGTATCTTTTTAAAAAGATCAGATGATTTTATTGTGCAGGGATTAATTTCAGCAGATCATCAAATAGTTAATCAGGCTGTGGTACAAGATCATGGTCTTAACCGTCATGGTGGTGGACATCACCATGGAATTGACATGGAGCACCCTGTTCTAGCTTTGACCATGACTATTATGTCGATATCCGTGAAAGAAGGGTAAGTATATCTATTTTTTATTTCAAAAACAGTTTTAATAGTTTCGTTTCCTTTATGCAATTTCCGATTCTCATATGTTTCATCTTCTTCTCAGCTAAATAAAATATTTATTTTGGGAGTTCCATATTGAATCAAACTGGTTTTACAATAATATTTTAAGCTGTTCAGTAAGCTTTTCCGTTTATCTCGATAGCTATATATATATATATGCATGTATGTCTCTTCTGTTATCTTATATGGCCATATAAAGTAAATGTATTTTATTTATAATATGGGTCTCTTTTCTGTCTGACCAATCTACCACCAATGGATATAACTGATCTTATCACTTGGTAATTTCACTTTCATACGCTTCCGAGTGTATTTGTTTTGTATCTCTTTAAATTGGTTGACAAATTTTATTTACTTTGTCATTCTTCTTTATTTATGTTGACCTAGGCTTTACTGGATCACAAAGCGAGCTGGAGAAAGACAAAATAGTGGGCTGATGATAGCAAATGCTTGGCATCATCGTGCAGATGCCATATCCTCTGTGGTTGCTCTCATTGGGGTTGGTGAGGAGCTTTGGCTCTTTTTAATTCTGGTTTGCTTTTTCAATATTCTCTTTCAATGTCCATCCATGCTTGAATGGAGAAATGATGTTGTAGAAGTAGCTAAAACTATGTTTGTTCTTGTTCTCTTTTGCCTAAAGTGGATGTTTTTTTCCACTTTCTGTTAAGTTACCAGAGCTCAGAATATGAAGTTTACATACACACACATGAGTTCGAGTATGCATCTGTATACACGTTTTGACTTGTGAAGTTTACATAGATCAAACTGACTAAATATATGACCATCTTCTGGGTTTTAGGAGGATCTATTCTTGGAGTGAAGTTTCTCGATCCCCTTGCTGGTGTTGTTGTATCGGGCATGATCCTGAAAGTAGGACTTGAAACTGGTTATCAAAGGTTTGTACTGATTCCAATCTATATGATTCACGTATTTCCATTTCCCATATATTTCACTTATATAACCCACATACTATGAATTTCTAAAAGGCTGAATCTGGTATACAAAGGGTATTTAAAGTGTTGCTGTCGTTCCTCTCTACACATTTGTTTCCTGATTGGATCAAGGTCACGGAGTATAATTAAAGCCTTCATTCAAGTGATGTCACAGATACATTATTGTATAAGTAAAAGCCTCTTCATTCAAGTGATGTCACAGATTCATTATGATATTGCTGCTTGGTTCAACATTCTTTGCGCTTTTAAATTTGGCTGTCAAGCATGACGATATGCTAGAGTAGAACTATTGATCACTAGCAAAACTGTAATTCCCATTTGTGAACTTGTGTTTTTAATTCCAAAATGCACAATGTTTAGTACAAAACTATATTGGTTTATTTAGTAAGTTTAGTGTTTGTCACACAATACAATATGTCTGAGTCTATCATGTAGTATCACATCTGATATGTCTGTTTTCAGTGTCATGGAACTGGTGGATGCTGCAATCCCATTACAACAATTAGATCCTGTAAGAGAAACAATACTGAAAGTCGAAGGTGTAAAGGTATGTTCTAGATGGCTTAAGGGAGGATGTACTACTCGGTTGGAACGTGTAAGATGCTTTGATGTCATGAGAGATCTGTGCTTTAACCCTGCTAATTTTGATGAAGACTTAGGTTTTGGTAGTTGGGAAGAAATCATTCTATCTCTATCCGGTTCGTACAGTCATTGCACTTTTCATCTTGCAGGCGTATATATATTTACATGCACGGATTCTTTGTAGTTTTGTCTCTAGTCAGGTTGTCCCCCAACCCCAAAAAAAAAAAAAAAAAAAAAAGTCCTCTCATGGAAATCCCTCGAGTTATAATCTCTATAAAACCGAGTCTAGTGTCTATACTCTGTGGTGCTTATGGGTTGGATTTGTCATAATGACCTTAAATTCAAGGTGCTGGTTTCTTTTTAACTTATTCGGTTAGTTTGTATGTTTATTTTTCATAGTGAATTGGTTGTTGAGGCTTCCAGATTCTAAGTTTGTGGATGGATTCAATTTAAAGTCCCGAAACTTGGTATTTTATAACATAATGATCGTTAGTTGATTTTGTAGGGAAGATAGGCTGCATGTTTATTTATTTCCTCACTTCATATAGTTGGATGCAGCTCTAGTAAGACAATATCTTTCCGCTCCATGGACATAGCTAGTCTTGATTTATTAGGTGTCATATGTTTCCCTCAGTTTGGTGGGTGCTGAATAAGCTCGAGAATTTTATTTTGCATTTTACTTGTTTATGTTTATTCTTGAAATTACTTCCAAACTTTTTTTTTTTTAAGGCTCTGAAAAGTTACTTCCAAACTTTATATAGGCATGCCATCGCTTGAGGGGAAGGCGGGCTGGTTCGTCTCTGTATCTTGATGTACATATTGAGGTTTGTTCCTTCTCATTCTATACAGTTTAGCTTTGACCTCAACATCTCATCTTTGTAAAACCCGCGAAGAGCTTATTTTCTACCTTTTCATGTCAGGTTGATCCATTCTGTAGTGTTAGTGCTGCACATGATATTGGTGAAAATGTCCGTCGTCAAATTCATGAATCCAATCCTGAAGTGGCTGAAGTTTTCATACACATAGGTAAAAACGTTATATGGGGTTTAGAAAAATTGAAAAGGAGCTTTATTCGTAGAGAAGATAAATTGTTTTCTTTACCGACTAGAAGTTTGGTTCAAAAACATAAACAACCTATGTCATGATCAGTAGACTCTTAAATGCCGGTCGCTAAAAAATTTCACAATCCTCGTCAGTTTTCATGACTTCCAATTTGCTTCTAGATCCCTCGATTTCAGAAATTTCCCCCGGTGTGATGGACCAGCAAGAAAACTCGACAAGAACCAAGTGCGAGAAAAGTTCCATAAAAGACGGAGACATTGAAGCAGCTGTTTCTAGCATTATCTCATCAAATTTTGGAGAGGTATGTTTTATTCATTTGGGCAACTTGTAAAAGTTCACAAAGACCCCGTTGGTCATGGATGATCACGAGCATGAAAGGACAAACATTATTGGTCCTGCAAAGTAAAGAATTCGCTATACGATTTCAGGGTATGGTTGTCGAGCGCATTACACGCCACTCGTTGCAAGGAAAAGTACTTCTACAAATCGAGGTTTCTATGCCCTCAGACATGATGATTCGGTA
>JAFMPE010099973.1:452-13811 GCA_024759925.1 Ficus religiosa
TAAATTATCAAAAATATACAAATTTATTCAAAAATTACAAATAAAAAATAAAATTAAATAAAAATTTTAAAAATTGGGCTAGGCCCGGCCCGCTCTAAGCCCGCGGGCCGGGCTGGGCTTATATTTCAAAAATTCGACCCGGCCCGTATTTTTAATGGGGTGGGCCGGCCTGATCCGAATTTTTGAAATAGCCCATCGGGCTCGGGCCGGACGGCCCGAATTCCCAGCACTAAAAATATTAGAACTTGGCATTTATTTAAAAATTGAGCATTGTATTAAAAATGTTATAGAGATCAGGGAAAAAAATTAATTAAGAAACAAAAGAAGGAAGGACAAATTAAAGAAAAAGGAATATCTAAAACAAGAACCATCCTTTCCCTTTTTTTAGAGCAAGAACTATCATTTTCTTCTTAAGTTGCGAAGCCTAAACTAAGCATTATAATGTATTTGAGAATAGTAGATTTAGAATATTTTTAACAAAGAACAAGGAAAAAAAGGAAAGAATTGCAAAATGAATTATCCTTATTATTTCTTTTGGATCACCTATTCAATTTGGTATTTGATTCAAGGCAATGTTTGTATTTCAATATGCATTTGGTTACACAATTATTGAAGTGCAAACATTTGAATGGTTCACTATATAAAGCTATTCAATTCAAATGCAAATCCCAAATTTTCATTTTTTTTAAAGGACGTAACACACTCATTTTTCTACAATTTCCCTTTCTCTTGAGCATAATTATTCTTTCCTTCTTACGTCGGGAAGCCTAAACTAAGTTTAATAAAGTAATTGAGAATGGTAAGCTTAGAAAATCTTTAAGAAAATTCATTCAACAAAAGAATATCTTTAACTTTTAGCCAAAAAAAAAAAAAAACTTTCAGAAAGACGAAGGGAAAAAGAAAGAATTGCAAAAGGAATTATCCTTGTCACTGTGTATCACAAATATAATAAGTTATTTTAGTCACTTAAAAGAAAGCTCAATATGCCCAAAAAAACAAAAAAAAAAAAACAACAACAACAACAACAATAAAACCAATATCTGTTTCTTGTGATGTGACTTTGAACTTGTCTAAGCTAGTTAGAGTATTAATTATTCACTACGAGCATCTACGATGTAAATAATGTCAAATTCATGCTCAAAGCACATTTTGACATTTAGTAGGAAAGTCACCCTCTAATATAATATTAATCCAGTAATTGTTATACTTAATGGCAATTCACCGTCATGTATAGCAATTATCAAAATTTGATATTTGATTAGTATTAATTAATGTGTTGCATTATTTTCATATAATCATTATAATATCATCATTTTTAACTTATTTGTATACTAAAAGCTTTGCTTCATACGAGTTTCAAAACTTAATATCCTAGGGACATGTGAATTTTCCTAAATAAAATTACTTTTGTGTAACCGTTCCCGAGTGAATTATTATTGAAGAAATAAGTAAATGATTAATCAACAAACCTAAAGTTGGCATGGCTTAGCGTGCTTGGTTGTCGAAGCCAATAAATCTTTATTGGCAAGCCAAAATTTTGATTCCTAAAAGTATAACGGGAATTAATATGGAGAGGAAATGAATAAAGTGGTGTGGGAGAAATTAAAGAACAAAATGTTAACTGGGATATTAAGAAAGGAAGATCATATCTAATGTAATAATGTAAAATTAATTGGTCAAAGTCATATTTTGTGTAGAAAAATTACTCTCTAATATAATGTCGTTTACAATGTTAAATCTGACAATTTCTCTACTTGGTGATAATTGGTCAAAGAGATGACTAGCCTTCTTACAAGCAACTAGTGGCTACGTAAGATTGACTCATATCTTTTAAAGGTGGAGGTGGCAAAAAGATAAGCAGACAAAAGGACTTGTGCGAAGTCTACAGCTATAACTAAACCCACGTAGGAAAGCTTGCTGTCGATTTATCAGAATTAACCTAGTATCAATACATGTTTCAGCAACCTTTCAACTCTTCATTTTGTACCATTATATATAAGATGTTTGCTGCAAAATCAAGTACGGAGAAACGGTGAAAGAAGGGAAATAAGAGGAAAAAGAATAAGAAAGAAGAGAAGGAGGCGATTAAAAAAAAAAATATATATATATATATATAGAGAGAGAGAGAGAATTGTTTTCACTATCTAGCAAGCAGCTAATTGATGTAAGTATCAAATATACCTTTCACTGTATTATTTGAACAATATTGTATTTTGGAGCACATTTTTAGTTATGTTATTGTTATTATCATCATATGTTATTGTTTATTATTGTCATGATTTGAAGAGGTTCAAAGAAACTAACTTTATGTACAGTGTGAAATCTTATGCTTATTAGAACTAACCCAGATAAAGATCAAAAGGCCAAATTCTTAAGAAAAAGAGTTCCAAAAAAGGGGCCACACAAAAAAATACTAATAACACAGAATTAATATCATACCAGAGGGCCCTAAGTTGAAGTTAAAGAGAAGTATTTAATGTGGAAAAAGTTATGTGGTATATTTACTGAGCTCTAGCTCATATAGTTCTTGTGATGCAGTTTGCAAGGATAGTAAGATCAGGAGATTGACTGAGTTAGAGGTTTCCGAGTCCCATGACAAGTTTAGTAGTTTTTTTGAGATTTAAGATTTTTGTATTACAAGGACAATTTTGTCTCGATGACATAAAGAGTTTTCAGCTGTGTAGTATTTATTTTTTTAAGCATGAGGTCTTAGTTAGTTAACGTTCTTTTCGAGCTGCTTGCTTGGGAGAAACGTTACAATTCCATTGAAGAATGATTTCTTCTTCAAATATTAAAACTAGTTATTTACGTAAACATTTAACATTGTATTGGAGATTTTTTTAAAAAACATATCTTGTAAAAGATGGTTGTCCAACCAAGGGACAACCCGCAAGGAATTTGGGCTGAAGGCACAGGGCTCGTTATCCGTCCACTATCATTCGCATGTGGTTTTGTATTACTTGATTTGTATGATTGTCCTTTAAAACGTACATATTTGGATTGTTATCCTAGTTATAAACTTATAATAGTTTCTTTGTTTTTTTTTTTTTTTTTTTGACATCCAATTAGAAAAATATGACAGCTAAAAATCCAAGCAAGTATTAGATGATAGCGGTGACAGCAAAAAAACATAAACATGTCAATTTAATTGTTACCACATTTTTCCTTTTGGGGGCATTAGAGATGTTTTAAGTTAGATATCAGGGGGTGCAAAGAAACACTTAAAATAAGAAACAAAAGAAGGAAGGACAAATTAAAGAAAAAAGGAAAAGTACAAGACGATAACTATACTTTTCCCCTTTTTAAGACTGGAACTATTCTTTTCTTCTTAAGTTGGGAACCCTTAGAATATCTTTAAGAAAGACGAAGGAAAAAAGAAAGAATTGCAAAATGAATTATATTCCTGTCATTGTGTTTCACGAATAGAATAAGTACTTATCTAAATCACTTAAAAAAGAAAACTCAATAAACCAATTATGTGCTTTTTTGATTACCTTACTAAACAAAATCGGGGTATTTTAGGCCCCCCCCCCAAAAAAAAAGAAGCAATTTCTTTTTATTTGTTTTTGTGGAAAATATACACCAAATTTGATATTTATGGCCGTTTTGTTTCTTACTTCTGTAAAGGAAATAGGGACTTTGAATGGACTAATTATTCTGATTACGATTTTTTTAAGGAATATCATTATTGTTGTTGTTCTCGTCAAAAAGTTCCTTAGAAAGACTGTAGAAACTTAAAATAAAATAATCTCTATGGCCATCTAGTTGAGAACCGACCCATTTCTTTTGATTTTTCCACTTTTATGTATATGTGTATATGTAAAACAAAATTGTTACGTGTAACTCCTGTCATAAAGTAATTAGCTTAGGTCAAACATTATTATTCAAAAAAGTTTGAAAAGTAAAAAGTGATCCATCGATGTATGCATAGAAAAATTGTCAAATCATCAAATATAGAATTTCAACAGTTTTAGTCATATGAGAATTAGCAGTCCTGTAATGTTTTAGACAAAATTTTTCTGCACATAAAAATATAATATTAAGGATTTGTCATCAATTTTTTCGTGAGATGAAATTTAGATAGATTATCTTTTTCAGTATGTGAACTTAATAGATAAGTCTTGACATCAGATAAGATTTTCACTGAGTTGTTTTTTCAGTATGGGGATTAAGTGGATAGGTCTTGATGTCAGATAAAATTTCTACTATGTTACTTTTTCAGTTTGAAAACTTGGTGGATAGGTCTTGACGTCAGATGAAATTTACACTGAATTACTTTTTGTAAAAAGCCTTCTAGATTAAGTTTTCTATGTAATAGAAATTAATACTGCTTGGGTTTTTGATAGTATGGGACTATGAGAATTGTGTTAGTGAAAGATAATGGAAAAATACTGTTATGTTGAGTTAGCAGTTGAAGAATTCATCTGTTGATGATAATATCTAGAATTATCTTTAATTATTTTTTAAGGAAAATAGGAATTTTTGATCCAATGGTTACTGATTACGCCCAAATGTGTACAGAAACAAGCGGTCGATTGTAGTACAGATAGGGTGGTCGTATCCACAAGGAGTTAAAAAAAACAAACAAGAAAAGATTAGTAGAACAGAAGCGTGAGAGAAATAAGTAATCAAAGAGAGAAGAAGAAGAATTATTTTTGTGGTTTTGAAATAAATTTAAAGACAATGTGATTTAAAAATGAAGAATATATAATAATTAAAAGTGGTAAAGCATCGAGAATCCCCTATATGTTTCGTTTACCTATTTAGATTTTGATTCATAAAATAACTCAATTGAAAGTTTCACATCCCAAACAATCAATCGGAAAATAAAGATTTGAAGAACTTGTGAATTAAAATGTATTTGAGTAAATAAAATTCTCACGTGAAGAACTAGCAAAAATTATCTTATAAGAAATCCAAAAGCGACAATATACCATGGGCAATATTGCAGTAAAAGACTACCTATAAAATAATGCTATCAATATACCGAATTGTGCAACAATAACATAAAAAGAGCTTGACTAGATTTATATAAAAGTTGACAACAAAATATATTGGTATGGGGAAAAAAATAAGAGAAAGATAAGTATTTACTCAAATGTATAAATCTTAAAAACCATTGGAGAATCAAAATCCAAATAAATTCACTACACATATAGGATCATCTCTAACCTCACCCAAGAACTCTAGAATGCAAGAATAAGATAAAAATAATGTCCAAGAATCAATGAAAAAACCCTCCAAGCTTGCTGCAAAGGCTTGCTTTTATAGACTGCAATGTCCAGTGGTGATGGAGAAATTTCGGCCCACAAAATCAGCCTCAAAGGATTGGCTGCCGGCTGGATACATGCTAGACAATTGAAGGTAATGGCCTGGAGTTGGCCCAAAGCTCACATCTGGGCTTATTTCACGCAAACAGAGGGAGAGAAATCAGTTTGGCTGAGCTGGCACACGTGGAGGGACTAGCTGGTGCTGGCAGCTAGTTGTGCGCGGGCTTGGGTTGCAGTTTGCGCCCGAAACTTGCGTTGGGCAGCTGGAGGAAAGGAGAAAAAAGAGAAGGAAAAGAAAAGAAAGGAAAAATAAGAGGAGGAAAGAAAGAAAAATAAATAAATAAATCAATCAATCAAAATAAATAAAATTATAAATATTTCCAAAGTAAAATATTATGAATTAATATCATGAAAATATCCAATTAAAACTTAATTTATTTTGACAATTTTGAACAATAAAAGTGCATTTTTGTGCATTTATCAGTTACAATTGGTATTAGAACCTATAC
This sequence comes from Ficus religiosa, assembly GCA_024759925.1. Lineage (NCBI taxonomy): Eukaryota > Viridiplantae > Streptophyta > Magnoliopsida > Rosales > Moraceae > Ficus > Ficus religiosa. The sequence continues at coordinate 6,232 of JAFMPE010099973.1, forward strand.
CCAACCAGAAGTGTAGCCAACGAGGATGTTGGGCCCCAAAAGGAGGGATATTGTGATAGTCATTAATTTCTACAAGGAAAAGGGTAAGCTGTGCAGTCTCATATTATTTAGGAATGAATATATGTGATATTTCATAAATAAATAAACCACCTCTTAATGGTATGTAACCTTTTAAGGTGAGTCTAAGAGCAAAACCGTACGGACACGAGACGCAAAACGGATAATATCATTTCAAAATGAGGCACGGTTCGTTACAACTTCGACCTTTCTTAAGGTGGTTGGAGTACTATTAGTTAATTAAGACTATCTTTTATCAAATTCAGGGATGAGAGCACATTATGTGCAGGAAAATCACTCTATAATATAATATTATTTTCAATGCTAAATCTAGTAATTATTATTGTACTTGGTGATAATTAATCATCAAATATTGCAAAATGTCGAAATTTGACATTCAATTGCTATTGGTTGATACATTGAGTTTTTTATTCAGTTCTTATAATGTTGCCATTTTTTGATTATGTAACTACTAAAATGAGTTTTAAAACTTAATAGAATATTTGGGGGACATGTGAATTTTTCTAAATAAAACTATTTTTGCATAATTGTTCCCAAGTTAATAATTAAAGAAAATTATAAGTAAACATTCATAATAATTAATCATTAATAAACCTAAGTTGGTATATCTTAGCATGCTAGGTTATTGAAGCTGTTAAATCTTAATTAGCAGACAAAACTTTTAATAAAGTAATTGAGAATACCAAACTTTCACTTTTTTGAAACCCGTACCATATTCTTCCCTTAAGTTGGGAAGTATGGGAAGTCTAAACTACGTTTAATAAAGTGATTGACGATAGTAAACTTAGAATCTCTTTAAGAAAGTTCATTCAAAAAAAGAATATCTTTAAGGAATAGAAGGGAAAAAGGAAAGAATTGCAAAAAGAATTATCCTTATAGTTGTGTATCATGAATAGAATAAGTTATTTAAGTCACTTAAAAGAAAGCTCAATACTCCCTTTTAAAAAAAACAAACTCAATATCTGCTTTTATGAAGTGACTTCGACCTTATATAAGGTGGTCAGAGAATTATCAGTTAATTAAGAGCATCTATGATGTAAATAATAATGTCCAATTCATACTCAAAATACATTTTGATATCTGGTAGGAAAATCATTCTCTTATATAATATATTTTTTCAATACTAAATCTGATAATTGTTATACTTTGTGGTATATTTACCATCACGTATATCAATTACCAACATTTAATATTTGGTTACTATTTACTATTAGTTGATATTTACTTATTAGTTTCTTATTTAATCATTATAATGTTATCATTTTTAATTTATTTAAATAATAAAATCTTTCCTCTTAATGAGTTTCAAAACTTAATATTCCCCGAACATGTGAATTTTCCTGAATAAAATTATTTTTGTGTCATTGTTCCAAAGTGAATTATTAAAGATTAAACTATCGGCAATAACTCTTCTATATGATTGGGTTTTTTGTTTCGTGTTGTGCAGTTTTATTTATAATAATTATAATATTTTTGTCATCTTTTATCTGAGTATTGTATTTTTATTTGTTAATTCTACCATGTAAATATTCATAACAGTTTTTTTTTTTTTTGAAAGTTATAACAATTAATCGATAAACCTAAAGTTGGTATATCTTAGCCTGCTCGGTATAATAAAGCCAATAACAATTAGCAAGCAAAACTTTGGTCAAGTATTAACAAGAATAAAATCGGAGAGGAATAAAGTGGAGGGGAAGAAATGAAGAACAAAATGCTAACTAGGATACTAAGAAAGAAAAGAAAAAAAGAGAGGAAAAAAAGAAAGAAAGAAAGAAAAAGCCTAAATGTAAGCGAAAATGGTCGGCATATGTCTTTTTTTACTTTTGAAAAGGAATAGGTCGACATATCAACCAAATGATTGAAATCTTTGCTTATGCTATATTTATTTAAATTAGGCACCAAATTAAGTGTAACATTCAATTGAGGAATGACTTTCTTTTTCAAATACTTAAACTAGGCATCTACGTAAATATTTCACATTGTGTAGGAGTTTTTTTTTAATAATTTTTTTTATAAATTTTATCAATCTTTTAAAAGATGGTTGTCCAACAAGGACAACCCACAAGGCATTTGGGCTGAAAGCGGGCAGCTCGTTATCCGTCCACTATCATTAGTGGGGGTTTTTGTGTTGGGTGATTTGTATAATTATCTTTCAAAAAGTACATCTGTAAATTATTATTTCAGCTATAAACTTATAATAGTTTCATTTTTCTTGACATCCAATTAGAAAAGTATGAAGGTTAAAAATCCAAGCGAATATAAAATAATAGCAAAAAAAACATAAACATGTCAATTTAATTGTTACCCACATTTTCTCTTTTGGGGGTATTAGAGATATTTTAAGTTAGATATCAGAGGGAAAAAATTGAAACACTTAAATGTAAGAAACAAAAGAAGGAAGGACACATTAAAGAAAAAGGGAAAAGTATAAGACGAGAACTATATATCCTTTTGTCCTTTTTCAGAGCAGAACTATTCTTTTCTTCTTAAATTGAGAAGCCAAAACTATAAACTTAAAAAAGTAATTGAGAATAGTAGACTGAGAATATCTTTATGAAAGATGAAGGAAAAAAAGAAAGAATTGAAAAAGGAATTATATCCTTGTCATTATGTTTCACGAATAGAATAGGTCATTCAAATCACTTAACTCAATAAACCAAATATCAGTTTTTGATACCTTACTGAACAAAAATTGGGTATTTTAGGCCCCCAACAAAAAAAAAAAAAAAAGCAATTTCTTTTTATTTATTTTTTTGGATCATATATATACACCATTTAGTATAGCAAATGTCAAAATTTGACATTCAATTGCTATTGGTTGATACATTGATTTTTTTTATTCAATTATTATAATGTTGTCATTTATTAATTATGTAACAACTAAAATCTTCCTAAGTTTTAAAACTTAATAAAAATATTCTAGGGACATGTGAATTTTTCTAAATAAAATTATTCTTGCATAATTGTTCCAAAGTTAATAATTAAAGAAAATTATAAGTAAATATTCATAATCATTAATCATAAATAAACCTAAGTTGGTATATCTTAGCGTGCTAGGTTATTGAAGCTGTCAAATCTTAATTAGCAGACAAAACTTTTGATAAAAGATAACGAGAATAAAGTGGAGAGGAATAAAGTGGTGGGGTAGAAAAAGAACAAAATGTTAACCGGATCTTGTTACGAAAGAAAAGAGGAAAAAAAAAAAAAGAATAGAGTAAATGTTAAATGAGGAAGGAAAAAAAAAAAGTTTTAATAGTGGGGGGCATTGTTTGAGAAAAATATCATTTTCGTGGGACCACTAGAAAAGCAAAGAAATATTTAGCTAGGGAAAGTTAAAGATTAAAACTATAAGTTGAGTGGGGGCAGAACAAAGCGTGGTTCGTGCCTTAGAAGCCCAAGCAGAAAGTACAATATATCTCTATATATATCTATATATATGATCGTTCCTTGTGTTCTTCTATTCAACTGAGAGAGAAATGGAGTTTAAAAAACATTTCAGTCACGAGCATGTTTTGAATAGGTGGAATTTTTCAACAGAACTCTCTTGCAACATGTGCAATCGTAAAATCCGAACAGGGGAATTCTGTTACCTTTGCTGGAACTGCCTTAACTGTTTCATCCACGAAGAATGTGCGAAGCGGCCGGAACAAATCAAGCACCACTCATTGCATCCACACCACTCTCTGTTGCTTGCAAAGAGATCACTCAACGACACCAGCTGCTGCTATTACTGCCAGAAGCCTTTCGATAAAGACGAATATGTTTACGCTTGCGACCAGTTGTGTTCTGATTCCTACATGCATATGGCATGCGCTCTGATCCCACTACCAACCATAACGTCCGACGTCGTTGATGGCGGCCAAGATCGCAGTTTCGTTCGATTTGCATGCCATGAAGAAGCGATGACCCCGGTGGAGCACCCTGATCGGAAGAAAAGACGAGCTAAATGCTTTGCATGCCAATCAGATTGGTCCGGTCCCGCCTATTCTTGCACATCCGAAATGTGTGAGAATTTTCTCCATAAAGCATGCGTAGAATTGCCACAGAAAATTCAAACTGCCTTTCACTCACACCATTCTCTGATTCTCCAGGTCAGTCCCCCTCGATCTTGTCGCGGTTGTTGCAAAAAAGATTGTAGGGTCATGTACAGTTGTCATGAAGATGGTTGTAACTTAAACTTGTGTATAGAATGTCGTTCCCTTGACACAAGAGTAAGAAGTCGACGTCATGACCATTTGTTGTCTTTAGTGGAGAAATCTTCGTGTGAAATTCAATGCGATGCTTGTCAAGACTCTTATTATCATAAGAAGAACATGGTCGAAGTTGTTCCGGAGGAATTTGAACTTACTCGATCCATCATATTTCGCTGCATGGACTGTGCTTTCAACATCCATTTTCTATGTGGTCCATTGCCATCCATCATCAGATATGAGTATCACATCCATCCTCTGATTCTGTCTGATCATTCAACCATCGAAGATGATTCTGATGAATATTATTGCGATGTCTGCGAAAAAGAAAGTGATGAAGCTTTTCGTATTTATTGCTGTGAAGAATGCAAATACGTTTCTCACATCCATTGCTTATGTCATGAGGTATGTGCTAATTTTTAGAAAATTTTTCAGAGTAGTTTAATGCTTGTCAATCTCTTTTTCGTAATTAATTATAGATATAGTCATATTTATAGTCAATGAAAAAAAAGTAAGGGCAAATTTCTCATTCTTAGAATTATATAATAAATCACGATTTCGTTTCCCAATTTTTTTCTTTTTCAAAAAAAGCTCCTATATTTTTTGAAAACGTTATGAATATATCAAATTAGTCAGCAGATGTCTAATTTTAGGCAGCACGTCAAAGTCACAACTTTCTATACAATTTGAGTAGCAACTGAGCAATTTACCAAAAAATAATAGATGAATTTCATTAAAAATTAACTTTGGATTTGTCTTGTAGAAATGTTTCATTTTCTCAAAATAATAATAATAATAATAATAATATGAATATTAAAAATTAAAATTTTTTTAGAATAAAAGGAGTGGTAATTATATGTATGTACTAATGAAAAAAAATGTTAACTTACTTACCATGTTGTTTGGTGTTAAAAATTTTGAATAATAGTTGAGATTGTAGGTTGTGCTGCTCCTTCCAAATATATTCCTTATGTTGGTGTGTGCCGTACGTGTGATTACAATCTCTTCTTTGCTTCCATAAAAAAATAAAAATAAAAAATCTCTTCATTCACAAAAAAGATAAAGATTGGATGTTTTTGAAAGAAAATATTATTATAGTAAACATTTGGCAACCTCTACAATATTAGTTGATCTTTATGAACTTAATGATAAAAAGTGCATTGATTCATAATATTTCATATTTTCGGGATGAAGCTAGGACTATTTGAGAGGGGATATAATTTAAAAATATTTTGAACCAAGTTAATAACAAAATAATATATATATATATATATATTATCTGTTTTTTTTTTTTTTTAATGTAGGAGAGAGAGAAGTTAGAGAAACTTTACACATCCCAACTTAGTTGTACCTATAAAACTTAATCAATCCCCACTCTAATTTATATGAAAATTTATCTTCGATAATTTTCATATAATTTTTTCGAGTTGATTTATACTTGTTAAAAATTATATGCAAATATATATAACTATATATTCCAAGAAAAAAAAAATGTTGAAATTAGCTCCCGGCTCTATGTATTAGCTTCCTCTATATGTTTTGTGCCGTCTTATCGCGTTGTTTTGTATTTTCCCTTGGTTTAACTTTTTCTTTTTCTTTTTTTTATTTTTATTTTTATTATATAACAATTTTGAGTTGGAGTTTGATAGAGGATAAATTATTAGTGGGTACTTAGGATGTGTTAAAAATTTAGATATTAATTAATTATCTTCTCTCTCAGTTTAGTTTATTCAAATATACACACACACATTAACTAACCGGTATCTTTTAGTTTATTAAAGATGTTAAATTAATGCTAGCTTTTCAACCACAATGATTACTTATCCGTTTTGTACCGATCATTCGTTTACGTTGCTAATAATAGCGTGTTAAGACTAAAGTTTAATATATATGTTGGGCTTCTGTATCAGATCATGAAGGTAATAAAGGGAGACACTAAGGATCATGTGGAGCTCCAAACCCTAGGAGACAACCGATGGGAAATTCCTCTGATTGAAGATTCAAAGGAATTTACCCTCAAAGACATCGTGGATGGACTTAGTGAACCAGACAAGCAGCTTCTTATTAATCCTTTTGGTTCTGATAAGGCTTCGCGAAGATATTTTTGGGCATATTATAGACAAGATAATTCTTGGTTTGATCGGAAAGGATCTATAGAAGAAGATATAGATAGAACTCAACGACTTTTTCACGTCGACTATTTTGATTTGCGGAACTTCAAATGCGATCTTAGTTATTTCACAGTTGAAGAAGGTTTATTAAAATTAGATGAAAAGTATTTAAGGCAAAAGGTAGAGGACGTCGGTGGTTACATGGTACCGAAGACGTTGGCTCCTATTTTAAAAACATCGCTTCGCAAGTATGGAGATCTCCGCGGCCATAAAAGGTTGACACCGGCGATGAAGAGCGTGACCTCTACGTTACTGTGTATAGTCATCGACAAAATGTGCAAAACTAAGGTGGAGGACCTCACTTGGGATGATCTTCGACATTCGTATTTCTACCTACATGGAATCAAAGAAATTACAGGCTTTAAAATTGATAAGTACTTGAGTTCTTTGGAAGACGTTAAGGAAGCTCTTTTGTATGTGGAAGCAAATAGATGCAAAAATGATGTCAAGGAAAAGCTACACCGCAGGATTGCAGAGCTGAAAGCTGAGTCGGAGAGATGCGAGGAGTATTGTGAAAAGCTTAACATGTATACCTCTGAAATGTCGCATTGGATGAAAGACTTTGAGACCCAAGCATCGAAATGGAAGCACAAGAAATATTGGGGTGACGTTTGGTTCTAATATTGTCAAAGTTGTGTGGGTGCCTTTGATTCTTACTTTTCTTCTACTTTGTCTTTTTCTCCCTCTCTTCCTTTCTTTTCTTTTCTTTTTTTTTCCTTGTAATTTTTCAGTATTTTTAATAATCATTGTGTGTCTGTTTTACATGAATAATTGTGTCAGTGTAAGTTAATTATGTATGTCACATTCCTACTATTTTCAAATGGGCTTTACCCATAAATCGTACGTCTCAAACTCTTTAGTAAATCTTCTGTTGATCCCTAATTTTTTGTATTATATTAATATGCCCAGGAACTTGATAGCAATGACCTGCAAATCAACAATAATGAAGCCAAAATTTTGGTGCGGGGCTATTACGTGCAACAAAATAAATAATTATTAATCATTAATTATTATGATCACATTTGATATGTAATATCACTATACCCAAAAAAAAAAAAAAAGCTAGAAAAAAGAAAAAGAGAGAGCAAAAAAGTGTTGACGTACGAAGGGGAGAGGGAAAAAAATCTCGTTAATTTGTTTA